>DF357403.1:61199-116346 GCA_000787875.1 Solanum virginianum | reverse complement strand
CAAAAGGTTACGGCAAAGTGTACATTCTACCCTCCCCAGACCCCACTTGTGGGATTTCACTGGGTATGTTGTTGTTGTTGTTGTTGTTTGTTCTTTAAATAAAGATCTAGAGGTGGAGAGAAGATGCATAGGTGCCCCGTCTCTCTACATTCACAAGGTAGGGACTAGGTTGCGCACGCACCACTCCCTAGACCCCAACCGTCTCTCTACATTCACACGGTAGGGACTAGGTTGCATATGTAGCACACTCCCTAGACCGCACTTGTGGATTACACCAGATATGTTGTTGTAAATAAAGCAAAAGTAGGGAAATAGTGATTTTAACTCCGAGGCTGCATGAAGCCACTGCAAAATGTTATAGCTAAATTATGATACAGCTGTAGGGTCCACATGTTATGACCACCCAATCGAGCAATTAAAAACAGCGGTGACCAGATACTGCTCCTTATTTGGATAATTGATAAAAAATCCTTATCTGGAGAATAAACTGAGTTAGTTTGTTGCTTCAATGCTATCACCATTGAGCTAAAGTGAAGCATATTGTCATCAACAAGATAATACGTGTAACTTACGGAGTGTTTGAAGTATCCTATTTACGTATTGATATATTACATTATTATCTCCAGTGAGTAGTATCATATTACCATTAAGCTGATGGTTCAGATTTTCTTTGACCATGAACGCAATTAAATGTTAGTCGAGAACTTTATTATGATAAGATACCTACTAGGTTCATGACAAACCTTAACTTTTGTTTCACAAAAAAGGAGAATACAATCATTTGCTAGGATTTTATCTCTTTGAAATAATTGAAAAACACCTATTGAATATTGATACAAACATGGAAAAAAGTACCCTCCTACTGATTATTTCCAAAAATGTTTATTATTCTGAAGTTACTGCAAATATAAACCGATAAGAACGTACGATACAGATAAAAAATAAAATGAGAAGCAAATGGTGCAATATAGCCACACGAAATAACAAGTACAGAAAGAGAGTCAAATCATTACCAGTGATTTTCGCAAGAGTAAACATTGTTACTGCTATGAAGAAGACCATGGCGATTGCAATCCAGAAGTGCTGAGATATAGATGACAATATGACTTTTAGAAACTACCAATGTGCACATATTAACGCAAACTGCACGTACCAATCAATCTAGAAGGTCTAATATGTTATTAATAATAGATTCCTCCTAGTAGATAAGTACAGGAAATGACATAATTGCTAACTGTGGTTTTTTAAAAATGATGAATAGAAGATCTATACTTACAGGAAGGGACTCGATAATAGCCACATCATCCCTTTCATCATCAGTGGGTATCAGCGGCCTGCACATTCTGAGCATGGGAAAATTTTCAAAAGGAATTAGATGAACATCCAAAACCAAGACCAATAATTTTTCATGCTCTAAATTGCTGTAAAAAAAGTATATTTTTGGACATATAATCTCGTATCTCTTTATTCTAAAAAGGCTATAATAAATAAAAACAGGCACTCAGATTGGCCTCGGTAAGTAAACACTCCAACTTTGAATATGGACATCTAGACACATCAACTCATCTCTACTATATCAGTTGAACACTCCAACTTACAAAATGATCATCTAGGCACCTCCAAAGTTTATGTGCCGCATCAGCGTCGGGTGTCACGAGACACAGAGGGGACAAGTTGGAGTGTTTAATTGTCAGTTGAGACCAAGTTGAGGTGTCTAGATATGCACTCCCGAATTTGAAGCATTTACTTCTCAACTGAGACAAAGTTTGAGTGTCTATTTATGAATTATGCCTCCCAAAAACAATTTAACTGCAATTAGATGGCTTAAAAGTCCAGCATTTCTTGGGAAGAAAAGTATCTTACCTAATATTATCAATGAAGATAGCAATTTCAAGTGCAAACAAGGGAAAGAACACAATCTTCAAACTTACAGCTGCAATTAACCACAGCTCACAAATAAGTAGCTTTGCTTTAAGAATTGCCATTGCATATCAAATTTAAAGAGAGAAGAGAAATGATACAAGATTTAAACAGATGAAATTAAGATTTGCATGATCAAGGCACTGAAAGGTAAGCAATAGCTTAAACGTCAATAATACAAAAGGTTACGGCAAAGTTGCAAGTCTAGTGAAAATGTCCCTTGTGACTAGACGTGAGTAACAACATTATGAATCAGCAAGAAGGCAATAAATAGTTGGTTGTAAATACATCAGACAATGATGTTCTAAGGAAATTTTCTTGTTTACCATTGGGGTTGTCGAGATGAATACAAAGAAGTAGTTCAAAAGCAACAAGCAGCGGTGTCCCCATGAGAGCATGAAGCGGTGCCCACTGTTCATGAAGGAATGTGCTTCTGTCACTATATAGCTTTTTGAAAATATACAAACAACATTGACCGGCACATGAAAAGTTGAATCTAAAATCACAAATGTTAACAAATCATACATCTCGATTACGAGGCATTAATGGAGCAGGTACTGAGAATCTACCCCTTGCTACAACCAGATGAAACAACCAAAGTGGAACGAAAACAACCCTGCAAAATGAACCAAATGTGAAAACCAACCGTAATCATAAATCACAATTTTAGGGTAAGCACATTATCCAAAATCCTAAAGTTTCCATCTATTTCAAGCTCAACAATAATTCTATTAACAATTTTAGGGTAAGCACATCATCTGAAATGCTAAAGTTTCCACCTTTTTCTAGCTCAACAATAATCCTATTAATAATTTTACCTTAAGCACATCATCCAAAACCTAAAAGTTCCACCTGCTCCAAGATCAACAATAATCCTATTACACTAACAAATTTACGGTAACCACATCATCCAAAACCTAAACTTTCCGCCTTTTTCAAGCACAACAATAATCATATTAACAATTTGAGGTAACCACATCATCCAAAATCCAAAAATTTCCATCTTTTTCAATCTCAACAACAACATACCTAGTGGAATACCACAATGGGGTACGAGGAGGGTAGAATATACCTAGACCTTCCCACTACTTCAAAGGCAGAGAGGCTGTTTCGTGGGACCTTTTTCAAGCTCACCAATGATCCAAAATACATTCCAATTTTAATTTCCAACAATGTATATCATCAAAGTTCAAAGTACAAAACAACAATTCTAATCTAAGTAAAGATGTCATTTTGATAATGTCAAAAAAAAACTTCACTTTATCCACATATTCTTACCATATATGCTCATTAACAGTTAAAAACACCCTCATTCAGATAACAAAAACACCAAAAAACACCAAAAAATCACAAATTCTGGAGGAAAAAAATTCCCAAAATGAAAGTAAAGAAACACAAACCACCAAGCACAATGAAGGCATTGATCAATCTTGAGAAGAACAAGCAGAGTGAAACAAAAGAACAATCCATGAGCTAACAATTCATGCAAACACTCCAACACTATGCTTCTACCCATCACCTCACCAAGAAACTTAAAAAAACACCCAAAATTCATTTTTTTTTCACAACCCCAAGTTGAAATTGATAAAAATAAGAAGTGGGTGTTCAAGATTAACACTGAACAAAGGGTATATAAGCAGATTTTGAAGAAATAAACTTGTGGGTGTTAAGAAAAAACAAAAAAGGCGGAGTCTTTAGAAGTCTAAACAAAGAAAAGAACACAAAGAAGAGTAACGTCAATTGAATGAACTCTTCACAAAATTGGATTTTTATGGAAAAACGCCTGGATTGTTGTCTTTATTATCGTCATACTCACCGATTTGGTAACAAACTCAGGGAGTTCAAATTCAAATTGAAGAACAAAAAATCAAAGTAGAAATGTAAAAGAAAAAAAATGTTTTTGGTACTAAAGAATATTATTTTTAGGTGCAAAATGTAGTTATATTTGATTTCCTATTTGATATGAATTTAAATTATTTGATAAGAAGTTTTAAAAATATATTTTGATATTTGATTGGTTATGTGAATTTAAGAGTATTTTCATCAAATATATCATCTAATTGTTTAAATTTTCATATATAGATATTATGTGTAAATATCTTCTCTTTGAGATATAAAAAGGGAATTTTCTTTTTTGAATAGATGAAATGTGATATTGATTTAATAATAATTATTTTTTTTGTTTGATTTAACTTGTTTAATAAAGATTATTTTGGATATATGTTGCTTGTTTGATAATAACTATTTCTGAATCAACTCGATTTGTTTAATATTAATTAATTATAACTCGACACTCCTTGTTAATAATGATTATTTTTGGGTTGATCAGAACTCGACTTTATAAATAACAATTATTTTTGGCTAGAATCAAATTATTTGATAACTATTACTTTTGGCTGGACTCGACTTGTTTAATAATGTTTATTTTTTACTTGACTTAAATTATTTGGTAATGATTACTTTTAACTTAACTCAACTTATTTAATAATGATTAACTTTTTGGCTTGAGTCAAATTATTTAATAACTATTAGTAGCCATTATTTTTTACTTAATTCGAGTTATTGTATAACAATTAATTTTTTGCTTGACTTGATTTATTTAATAATAATTATTTTTTACTCAACTTTGCTTATTTAATAATAATTATTTTTTACTTGACTCACGATTATTTTATTTTTAACTCAATTTATTTAATAACAATTATTTCAAACTAAATTTGAAATAGTTAGAAATAATAACATTGTCATTGACTTTTATGCACATCTATCTCACAACATTGTCATTGACTTTTTTAGGAAAATGATGTTGCGTACGTTGTCGAGGGAATTAAGGTGGGGATACAAAGGAAAAAAATAACTAAGTATAGTCCCTTTAATTAAAAGTAAGTTAAAAAATATTTTTTTATTTCTGCATGACCACACATTACCATTAATTTCATGATACATCCACCGACTTTTACGATAAATTGTGATAAAACGATAAATATTTTTATTGTAAAATTTATTTAGTTAAATTTTAGGATAAATATGAAATAATAGATGCAATAAAAAAGAAAAATATATACGCAACTTTTTTATAAAAATAAAAAGCAATTGATGCACGTAATGAACCCCATAATTTAATTATTTATTATTTCTTTTCTTGCTTACATGTTTGTATGAAATAAATTTGGATAGAATTTATTGACTTGATCATATTTTAACTTATAAGTAAATTATTAAAAATCTTGCGTTTCAATAATGATTACATAGTACTAACATTAAGTCTCACTTGCATCATATTCTAAACAATTTCTTTCTTGATAAAAATATTAATTTCGATTAATTTGCACGTTTAGATCGTTTTGATGTGGTATAATAGATATTTTTAATTAAGGTTGAAGTATTTTCATCACAAGTCATTTGTCGATATTTCATATTTTTATTGTTAGACCATATCAAGAAAATGAGGACAACGGTGATCTAATAGAGTCAGAATATTTTTTTATCTAAAGATTTCATCGAATGATGATTCTTACGTATATAATATATATTAAACTTTAAAAATATTCGTCTAATTAAGACCCTTCGTTATTACTGTACTTCTTTTGTAATTCATCATATTAATTTCCATGTAGGATCCATATTTATTATTATTATTATTATAATAATTTTGATAATTAAAAGAGATTTAAATTTGTTGAAACGTGGACCGACAACAGCAAATGGCCCATTAGCTCAGTTGGTTAGAGCGTCGTGCTAATAACGCGAAGGTCGCAGGTTCGAGACCTGCATGGGCCACAAATCAATTTGTTTTTTGTTTTTTATCGTCACGAAGATTGGATAGAATTAACAGGCTACTTTAGATCGACATCTCAAACACGAGACCTATTTTTTCAATAGCGTCATGTGCTCGTGTAATGTTTAAAATTTGACATCTAAAAAACGCATCGTAGATTGATTAAATTCTCATATCGAGTTTTCACTTATACATAGGATTACACATTTATATAACATTCTAATTACACTTTGTATTTTGGCAAGACATTTTTCTAGTGTTATATAAGTCCAGCCCAATATCTCTAATCTTTAATGTACAATTGGTCTTGTCTTTCAAGCCCATGGGCCTCCAAATGAAGACAAGAAAAGGCTTGTGATGTAGGGAATAGTTACTATAAATGTATAAAGGGTCATTTCGTTTGGAACAAATTATCTCATGAAAAGTTATTTCATCATGTGTATGGATAACTTATTCCATTATTAACACAAAAATAGTCGGATAAATAATTCAAAGACTTATATATTTTATCCCGAAATTATTATACCCTATACCTCACACCTAACGACTCCTAAGTAAAAAAAGATTAAAGATGTAACTAAATTCTACGTAGCATGTGATTATAGGTGTCAAATGATCAGAGTGAGCTGAATTTGGACCGGTAAAACTAAACGGGATCTTGATTAACAGATTGAATATTTTTCTAGAAATTACTACAACATTTTTTTACTTATTTTCTGTATTTGATGATTAGTTAACAAAAAATATTATTTCAAAAGTATTTATGAAGATAGAAGTGGAGTGGATAGGGCAGAGATAATTAGGGTGGGGATGGGAAGGTGAGGAGGTGCGAGGAGTTGGGGTTGAGGTGTTGTTGCGGTAGCAGGAGAAGATAATTAATATTAAATATTATTTATGTAATTTATTTTTCTAATCAACTTCTTAACTCGTAATGATATTTTTTTAAAAAAAATATTTGACCAATCAAACACATAAAAAATGAAAAAAAATTGATATAAAATATTTTTCTCATTGCCAACACACCATTTTAATAGACAAGGAGTCTAATATTAGATGCATGCACCGATGAATCAACTTATCAAAACTTCAACTAGAAGTTTCATAAACTTCTAATCAAATCTTGGATTATTTTTTCCCTTTAGTTTTCCACTCGTATTTAATATTTGGTATCTGATAAAATTTGTATTTCGACATCAGGATATCCATTATTAGAAGATTTTTTTTTATTTTCAAGAGTTAGAATCGAAGGTCCGAAATCTCTGATTAAAGATGAAGAAATTTCAACCATCCCACCACAGTCTATATTAATTAAATCTTAAACTCTAATATTAAAGGGAAAAAAAATAATGCAACGCATGCAAATACTTAAAGAATTCTTGCCATATACGCAAAGGGATCTTTGCTAGTGGTAATAATGACTAGAAAAAACACATATAAAAGAATTAATCTTATATTTTATCAAGTACTTGATCAATAATAATCATGATAACTACAAATGGAACCTTATGATGAACCAAAAATAGAAACATGTTTTTTTTAAAAAAAAAAATCATCTCAAAATATAGTAGACAAACCCTATGGCTAGCTTAGACATGGTAAAAATATGTCAAAGACCTAAGTTTTTATGTGTTTTATTTTATTGCAAATAAAGCCACTTTTAATTCATTGAAATTTAACAAAAGTGACCATTTTAGTTTTCCATTTCCCATAAGGTGTTGAGGTATATGATTAACTAAGACTCCACTTTCGGCTACACTATGCAAAGGACAATTTGAAAGCATGTTATGAAAATGACTTGACAAAAAAGTATATTGGGTTCTTTTTCACATTGACAAGTCTCATAGTAAAATGATCAAAGTTATGATGGGATGAATATGAATTAATGCTAAATTAAAGATTTTAGATATAATTTCTAAATATAATAACAATAGTAACATATTTAGTGAAATATAATCGCACAAGCGGGTCTGAGGAGGGGCAAAATGTATGCAGACATTATCATTATCTCGTAGAGATAAAGAAGATGTTTCAGAAAGACCCTCAAAGCAAATCATAATGGAGAGCACTTTCTCTTAATGAAATTTGTGCGGTATGAATTTGAATTAATCAGTACCTCAATACGGACATACTATGTTGAACGGGGCAAAAAAAGAAGAAAACTCTCATATTTGATTCAAATAAAGATGAATTGAATGTGCTACATCTGTCTACGAATACAAGACTTAAGTTTTATAAGAACAATTTTTAAATTTTTCAATATCAAATCTACTGTCTTTAATTATGGATTCAGGCCTACTATTTGTTGCAATTTTACGAGATTTTTACATAGATTTATCTTTCCTATCGAAAGTACTATTAAATTGCATTTCCCTCTAATATTTACTTGAGATCACATTAGATTTCATAACTTCATATTCATTACAATTTTGTTTTTCTATTTGAACTTGAGATCGATAACGTGAACAAACTCGCAAAGATAAATCTAGAGTTATTATGAAGGAAATCATGCTTTGGTTTTTTAGCTTTGGATTATGACATGCCTACTATCATATCATGTTATATTCAACTAACAAAGTCAAACTTGGCGCAGACTAATTTTTTGTTGGAAAAAAAGCTAGTGTTAAATCAGCAAGAGAAAGCAAATAATTGATCCCTCCACAATATAATATTAATGATTTAGGGGTCATAATCAAAGTTATAACTCTAATGGAAAGTCCTTTAAACCAAATGATTAACTCTAATTCTAGGAAGATAATTATATGTGGATTATATATCATCAATTCATTTTGATAACTCCCAATCATTTGACTTTATTTTTTCTTCTTGAATTTGAATTATTTAATTTTCTTTAATTTGTTTATATTCCTCTACTCTGATCTTTTAATGTGGTAGCTCATAAATTATACAAGATTGATGAATATCGCACTAGATAAGTCTGATGGGATGAGTTCGTCCCAAAAGGCATTGATAGAAAAAAAAGATCGCTAATTAAGTAAATTCGATCATGTGCAGTAGCTCATAAATTACACAAGATTGATGTATATCATACTAGGTAAGTTTGATACGATGAATTCAACTAAAAAGTATTGGCAGAAAAAAAGATTGCTAATTAAGTATATTCGGCCATGTGCAGTGGCTCACAAATTACACAAGATTGATGCATATCGCACTAAGTAAGTCTGATGCGATAAGTTCGACTAAAAAGGAGTTGACAGGAAAAAAAAATCTCTAATTAAGTAAATTTAACCATGTACAATAATAGCTCATAAATTACACAAGATTAATATATATTGCACTAGATAAATCTGATGCGATAAATTCGATTGAAACTGATCCCAGTCTCTTGATGTATCAACTCAATTAATCACTTTTACAAATTAATTTTTCTTTTTTTCATGTCAATACATTTATTATGTAATTTTTTTAATTTTCAAGGTACTTTAATATAACCACTTGGTCCTTTCACGATGTGGACAAAACTAACACCACCACTATGTGGTCCATTAATTTATTATACTAATGTATTGTCGAACTAAAAAAATCAATTATATAAAAACTTCTTTTAAAGATCAATTTTTATATTTTATGAAGAGTCCCATCCAAATATATTTGTAAGATTGGTTTCATGTAATAAAATACATAAGATATGTTGGCTAAATATATATACACATACATATATATATTGACAGTTATGATGTACTATTTAGTTTATTTTAATCACGCTTATCAGAGCCAATGGATTGTTGGACAGGGTTAGACAAGACACATATATAAATTTGTATCGTTTTGATTCATCAAATTCAGCTTAATCTATCTATTTATTGTTCCTACTTATATGTATTCAGATAAATGATCACACATATATAATTTATCCTTGATCATATATATAATTGGCCCTAATTATTAATTAAGTGCAATTACAAAATTTTATTTTATTATAAGTTAGGTATACTTGGTTTTGTGGCAAATCTTGAGTTAACAAACTTCTCTATTGGATTACTTCTCCATTTATTATTTATTATAATAAATTATAGAAGATAGATGATAAGATATAGATTCTTCCTTTGGTTGATTTGGGATTTGTATTTTACCTAAAAAGCCATTGAACATATAATAAAATAATAAAATAAAATATATAAAAATGTTTTGAACACGATTGATTATAGCATCACTTTTCAAATTTAATGGTTATTTAAGTTGAAACTGAAAGTGCCTTTTAGAAAATTTGTTCTGTAGCAAATTACTTTTGATTAAAATAATAGTAGGGGACAATAAGTAAGTTCATAATATTAAAAAGAATAATTAAATTAGTTTCTTTTTTAAAAAAAAAAACTTTATGATCTGTCTAATTAAATTAATGCTCATTTGTACTTTTTTTAATTATATATCTTGCAAAATCTAATCAAGCTCTTGCTATGATTTTCTTTTAAAAGAGAAATATAAGCAGTAAAATAGAAAGTATGGATGAAAATTTATCACTTATATTTCATGTCTAGTTATAGGGCTTATTTTATTACTATAAGTTGAATAATATAACAAATTAAATGTTAAACTTAATCAGTTAAATTGTTGTTATAACATATGTTGGTCTTTTGATCATTATCAACATGACACAATGTTCAAGTTAGTCTTTAAGAATTTTTTTTATTGATTTCACGATCTCAAGTCATGATACGTATTATTTACTTTGCTTCAACAGATCTGCGTTCATCAACAAGTTTAAAACGTTAATTCTTTTTTTATGCTAATATATATGAGATTCGTTTAAAATATCATGAGAACAATTTCTTCAAAAACTTAATTATTAGCCTCTCTTAATCCTTTTTTTTAATCCGTCTTCATCAATCTGGTATCTATCACATGCATCATAATTAATGGATCTCATCATTAAGGAAATATTAATTAATCGACTATTTTTATTTCTTCTTGAAGAAGATTTTAGGCTTTTTCACATGGCAAGTACTTTAAATTATTTGAATGAAAATACATCTTGCTAAAAATATAGTTTAAAAAAGAAAATTAACAAGCAAAATAAACTTTATTGAAATCTCAGCATGTGCAAACCACCAAAAATGTATAAAAAAAACAATAATGTTAGTAATGTGAAATAGGCATGCTTCTATTTTTTTCCCCCTTTAGAGCAATAAATTATTTTTGGATAATATTAATTAGTCAAAAAAGTTCATATTGAATCGTAAATATTAATCAAGTGAATTTTGTTATCCACATCGTAAAAATCTCTTTATTTGATGCAAAAATATTAATCATATAATCTTAGTTGTTTCTAGGTTTCTATATGTTTTCCAATTACACCTATAATAGAATATCTATAAAGGTAAGATTAAACAGATAAAGCACATATATACTGGTTAATTAATTAGTTAACATAGTTATAATTTAAATTAATTACGGCTTGCGGCAAATATCTAGCTATAATTGTAGTTTGAGTTTTATATAATTCGTGCATTTTATACAAACGTTATGTGCGATTATACAAAAGTTGTACGTGAATCAAATTGTATAGTGAAATGTGCAAATACTGCAAATCGTATAACAAATTATACAAACGTTGTGCACAAATTGTATAGCTAAATATACGAACCCTATACAACAACTGCGAATTATACACACATGTATACAAATATTATGTGTAAATTATACAAACACTATTATAATAATAGTTACAATATACTAGTCAAAATTCATTTTTTTTCCAACATACCATACTTTAAGATAAATATAAAATAAATTTAATTTCTAGCTATGAACTTTGTCTACCTTTTTGTTCAAACTCTACATAAAGTTAAACAAAAACAAAAACAAAACCATTTTAATTAGCCAAACTGTGAAAAGGTAATCAAACAGCACTAACTAATAATTAGTATAATTAACCAAGACATGAGGAGTTGGTTTCTCAATACTAATTAATTAACATATTAATTAGCACCATAATAATTAATTAAGCACTTGTTGTTTAAGGGGAATTAAACGTCATGACAGCATAAGAATGATGTCATAAATTTAATAATCGCCACAAATAAAGGAGAAGGAGCTTCTATTCCAATAATATAATTTATTTATTTTTTTTAAAAAAAATGTTGTTTGCTAGTGCTACTAGCTATCATCAAATCTTTGAACTAGGAAAGATTTAAATTGAAAAATAAAAAATAAAAAAGTTCATAAAAAAAGGTACCTAAGCTAAAAAGGTTAAAACATTGGGGACCAAAGTACCCATGCGTGTGACCACTATATATATATGGTTCCTAAAAACTCTTTATCCTATCGTTCGTCGAAAAATTATACTATATAAATATAATAAATATTCTATTTAAAAATTATTTTGTGCAAATAGGACAAACATAGTGTATATAGAGTTGAATGCAGAGTAAAGACTTTTATACGATATATCATCTAAAATTAAAAGTTTTTCGTACATTTGCTAATAGATATTATTTAGATTTAAGGATCAAGAATTGAATGAATATTTGCATGCAAGACCTTGGTTCAACCCCCTCCATTTCCTCACGAAACAAAAAGGAAATTAGGATGTTTTGATACGAAAGAAAAATATTTTTCATATTCAAAACTCTCCTATCGAAGCTATTCTTGTCAAAGGGCGTTAATTAACATCTTTTCATCGAAAAAAAGTCGATACATGTTTAATTTACTATATTCTCAGTTCTTTTGACTTCTTCATATGCTTATTTTCTTTATGTTTTGAATCCCTTGATGAAAATACTGACCTTGCTACTACTACCATTATCCTCCCGTTCCCATCCCCACGAGAGTTAGTTTATTTGTCACGTTAAATTGTTTGAAAATTACTTTTCTACTTATTTACCAAATATAAAAAGTATGTTATCGAGAAAATATTTTTACTCATCATAAATATAACAAAAATAAATTTAATATAATTCTACAGATAAAATCTGAAAAAACAAAATACACAAATCTTATTTGTATCTCGCGCAAAATACACCCTAAAGTATATATGAGGGCAACCTGACAATGGTGAAAAGAATATATGTGTGCAATTAATTAATGTCCGTACTAAAAATAGACTAGGAAAGAGCACTAACAAGAGACATTGGAAATCAACATGTTATTTTTTCAACTTTTTATTCTTCATATGCATAATGTTTTTATTTTTCCTACTTTAAATGTTTGTTCATAGGGTCTTATTCCTACATAAAGTGTTTGTCCAAATTTGTCACACATATAAGCACAAACCTAAGTACCAAACTAACCTTTATCTTATGGAAATGAAAAAGGAAAAATGACGTGGATAATCAAATATATACTAGTTAATTAGCTGACATAAGTATAGTTTGAATTAGTTTCGATTTGCGACAAAGATCAAGTTGTAATTAGAGGTTAAGTTTTGTATAATTCGAGCGATTTATACAAATGTTGTGCGCGATTATATAAAAGTTGTACACGAATCAAATTGTATAGCGAAGTATGCAAACACTGTGAATTATATAACGAATTATTATACAAAAGTTGTGCACGAATTGTATAGCGAAATACACAAACGCTATACAAAAATTGTGAATTGTATAGCGAATTATACAAACATATACAAATACTGCACAAATTATACAAACGTTGCTATAACTATAGATACGGAATGTAATTATCCAAACTATAACTATGAAACATAATTAAGATACTTTTGAGTGGTTATATGCGAAAATTCCTCAAATTAAAATATATAAGAGGATTGTAACGACCCAACCTGCTAGTGATATTATCTGCTTTGGGTTTAAGTGTTCACTCCCCACGACTTTAAAATGTATTACTAGTAAGTAAGACCTGCTTACTTGTATACTCAATATTTCTTCTATGTTTTACTGCCAAATGTGGGATTTCTATCTAAAGATGAATTATTTGGAAAGATATTCTGGATTACTCAATTTGATTTTGTGAAAAAAAAAAATAATGATGAATAAAGCTACTCTAATTAATTTATTATTCCAAGATATATAGGGGTTGATGATATTTGTATTAACTTTACTCAGCCAAAATTTCTTATGAAGTGTGTAATTAGTCAGATCCTGTTTGTCAAGACATCTCAGAAGAACAAAAAAAAGCAGTTTTTTTTTCTCCTCATTTTACTCTTAGTCAGTCATTTTCTTTTTGTGTAGTAGTATTATAATCATTCCTGATAAAACAGCTTTGGAGCTTTTTGCATATTTGACTAAATTAAAGAGACTTTTAGTAGGAAAGAAAAAAGAAAGAAGACAACGTTAACATACTCAGTGTATTTTCATAAATAGAATTTAAGAAAAATAATGTGTATGTGCAGTGGTGAAGTTAGAATTATCACTAAGGAGGTTCAAAGTTTGAAAAAGTAGCTACGAGAACTAATTGAAAGGGTTTCAACATTTATTATATACATATAAAAGATTATTATAACTATGTATAAATAGTATAATTTATCGTCAAAGGGGGTTCGAATAAACCCTCTATCAAAGGAGTAGCTCCGCCGCTGTGTACACGCAAAACAAAAAAGAGAAAAATGACACTAACATGTTGGATGCATGCCCTTACCTGAAAAAGATAGGAAAATTATTTTTAAAAGAATCGAATAAAAATGGTGGAAGAATAGACATATTTAATTTGTATCAACCATCAAACATGACATAAGAGACTAGCTAGAAAGCCATCACTTGATCACAAGGTATATATTTTGCCACATTTTCACATTTGAAAACATCCATCATTTGTAGCAATATTTTGGTCTTTTGGGGAGCTAATTGAGTAACCTATAAGGAAGAAGTTTTTTTTTTTTTTTTTTTTTTTTCTCTTTTTCTAGCATTAGCAAATAATTATTCCTTAATTCATATAATGTTGTTTTGTTTTTGATATTGATATTTGTATTAAAGTTTCGATTATCTATCTATCCCTTTAAGTGAGTATCGTTATGACAGAAAAATCATTGTCACAAGGTGTAGAGGAAATTCACAAGCATCAATGCAGCACCAATCTAAATTAATCGAACCCTTAATATGGAAGCTATCATTTTCTTCAGACTTCACTTATAAAACTATACTGAATATATTATTATCATATATATTCAATTCTTTTAAAGGGTTGATCTTCCCATTTATCGAGAAAATACAAAAAAAAAAAGGAAAAACTATTGGTGGCTCTACATATATATATATATATTTGCATATAATTGTTGGAATTAGATGAGGGTCTTCCAGAAATAACATTTCTATCTATATGAGTTAATCGTAACGTCTGTGTACATTTTACTCTCTTTATATCTCACTTGTAAAGTTTCACTCGATATATTATATTCGTTGTAGTATATAACTGTTGGAATTAGATGATATGACAATTGATTAATTAGTTAATTAATCTTTGAATATGAGAAAACCAATGTGGCATAATGCAACATGATGTCAGTGTAGAATCACACCAAACCTCACAAACTTAGTAGAGACAACATTTTAGAACTTGTAACTTATGTCAGCAACAACTTGATAATTAAATAAGTTAGCCTAATAGTATTGCTTTAATTAATTAATTGTAGTGGGAAATCTGTTGCCAATTCCCAACCAATAGATTAGAGGAAAAAAATATATCATTGAGTTAATCTAGTCCTTTGGTGAAATTCTTTCTCCTTGCTGATTCCATCCATGTTATTTTTTCTATTTAATTTAATTTTTCCAGTATAAAAAAAAAAGATAAAATATTTATTAATATCTTTTTATCAAACATACTAATGGCTTGTTATCAATTTTAACACTTTATTCCGAGTACTACTTCTATTCTAATTTATGTGACATAATTAAAATTTTAATATTAAATTAACTTTTAAATTTTAATGACAAATTCAAACATATAAATTTAACTTTTAAATTTTTGAAATAAATTTAAATATTTGAAAACTATGGTAAAAACAGTGCCCCCTTATTAAAAAGAATGGTGTCCTTTCTTTTGAGTCTTTTTAAACTAGAATGATATTTTTTGGTTTTTTTTATAATAATTTAATTTTAACTTTTTACGTAGCTTATTTAAGATCATAAAATTAAAAGACATTTTGATTCATTTAATGTAACTTTAATTTAGAACCATAAAATTTTAAAAAATCTTTATTTTTTCAAATTTTGTACCACGTCAAACTAGACCTTTGTTTTTTTAAACAGAACAGATATAAATTACAGTAATTATAACATTAAAAAGCATATAAAAATATTTCGATCACAAAAACTCAATTGACTCTCAAAATTTTATCTGTACGTTAAAACGACAAAGATAATTAACCATGGAAGGACTAACCCCTCCCCCCAACCACCCCCACCCCCATCCTAAATGAATTAAAAATGCAATGTAACAATGAATATATGCAACTGAAACCAAGGAGGAATAGATACATCATGTGAAGACAAACTCATCAAATATGTATTAGTTTACAACAATAGCCAATTATATTAAGTACACACCTACCCCCCACCCCACCCCAACCACATGGTAGGGGTGGGGGTGGGGGGTGGAGTGTGTTCCAAGACACAATGATTACAAGGGTCTTGGGGAAGCAGAAAGGTTTGGCGTGGAAAATAGCTACTCTATCTATGTATCTACCAAGAGGGAATATGATGCTACTCAACAAAACAAAAGAAACCCTAGAAATATACTAACTTTCTATATGTCTCTCTCATCATCTATTACACACACACACTAACTTCAACCAAAAAGTAAAAATACATATTACTCTATTTAGTTAAGCTTGCGTTTGATCGTAAATTTTTAATTAGAATTAAGCTGAAGATTTATCATAACTTTATTTAATTATAAAATTTGATATCTAGAAATTAGTTAGGTCTTCTTTGGTATCAAGATAATAGTTATAAATAGTCATCGACTTAATTTCGAGAAAGAGTAAAAGAATAGGACCTATTATGAGACATACAATGCATTGCGGATGATTTAGATCAGTTTTTAAGTTCTTGAACTTTTGATCACTCAATTTCAAAATTTAACTTTTGACTTTGCATGTGAGTGTAAAGTTGATGTATAATAAGCAGTGACAGATTTAGAATTTTCTTCAAGGAGGTTAAAAATTTTAAGTAGTAAACACATAAACTAAATGAAAGGGTTTCGAGATCTATTATATACACATAAACAATTATTTTTACCATATAAAAAAGTATATAGTGGTTCCGTCATTGTAAAAAGATCAAATATGTGGCTCGGATGAACCAAATCAGATACTTTTACCATATAAAAGAGTATAATTTTTCATCTAAAGGGTTCGGATGAACGCATCGACTACTATATGGCTCCATCACTGATAACAAGATCAGATATGTTAAAGTTTACACAGAATAAAAGAATACAAGTACTCCATACTTAGTGCGAAATTAATTCTTAAAATCTAAAGGGCGGTATATGTATATAATTAGGGTATATTTTCATCGTGCCATGTTAATTCATAATTACTAGCGATTCCAATTTCATATTTTTAAATTTGCATTGTAATATGGTTAAGTTGGAAAATTAAATTGATGATATTTTAAAGAATTAATTTACTTTTGTCATGAATAAGCTAAACCCTAATTATTATAATTGTGTAATTTGGTGGGTCGACAATCCGTGTGTTTTGCCTTCACTGTGTTTCTTTCTACTGCAAATAACACACACTCTAATAATTATATTACTTTGAATCAATCACAATGTAACAACATGCTTTAAATATTATAATAATATTGTAACTAGTAAGTTTAGTCATACGACGTAGTAAGTAAATATACTGTTCATGTCTTTTCCATAGGGAAAATAAAGAATAATTTTAAGTTATATATTTCGTAAATAATCTCAAAAATAAGATAAATTATCTGATATAACAAGTAAAACTGATATTATGATCGTATATATACACTTATATACACACACACACACACACTATGTACTTCCTCCGTTCTCAATTTATGTACAATATTCTTTCCTTTTAAGTCAGACTTAAAAAATGATATATTTTTATTTGTAGTAATGATTTAACATTATATTTATAGTCTTACAAATATCAGTTGTAACTTACTTTTAAATCATATATTTTTCAAAAAAAATCTTTTTGTTCATAAACTTTGAGAAGTCTCATATCGGTCCTTTAAAGGGATGAACAGTCTCTTTAATATAACTTGGATGATTCTCATGTTCTGAACTAACTTTTAGAGCTAAGTTAGACAAAAAAAAATTCATTTTTGATATTGAATCCTCATTTCAAATCATCCACACAACATTATATCTGGCTCAGAACGTGAGGCAGTATGTGAAGAGTTTCATATATCGATCCTTTAAATGGACATATAATCTCTCCAATATGACTTGTTCATTAATCCTCGTTTCTTGAGTTGATATAAAGGACATTAATTATCTAGCTTTTCATATACAATTAAATTAAATTTATTTCGTATCAAACTTCGTATCTTGTCAAACATCACCGTATAAATGGAGATGAAAATGATTACTACAAAACAAAAACCAAAGTGAACAAACATGAGTGAGAGAATTAACTAGTTAGTGTGTGATAGGTCCATAAATAGATATACTTAGTTGAGAAAGAAAAAAAGAATGCCGTAAAGAGAAAGGAAAGAAGACTGCCATTACTTTTACATAACCTTCTCTATATAAATTTGTCAGAAGTGGACATAAATAATAATTAAAATTAGTAAAAAAAAAAGTTGGGTCCAATTTTTTTTAAAAAAATAATAATAAAACAAAAAGATACCAACAAAGGCACAAAAGAGATTTGGAAAAAGCTAGTTGATGCTAAGGATAAAAAGGGTCACTTCCATTGCCATTCAAAACAAGTGAAATTTCACACACACACACACACACTAGAAAAGATCCTTTCGTGTTTTCTCTCTCTCAAAACAACAACAAAAAGAAATCTTAGTTCATCACTATACAACATCAAAGCAAAGCAAAGGTCTGTCTTTTACTTATTGTTCCCCTTTTGTGTTTTATTCCTTGTGAAAAAACATCCCTTTTGTCATCACAAAATCTAACTTTGTAATATATATATTCATTCAACATACTTACATATGATTATCAAACAAGCTTAAAGTTCTTCATCATCAAAACTCATTTTTGTACTTACTATTGTTTCACTCTTGTAAACGTATATCGATCAGAAAAAGTAAACAGTAAATCAGACCGACTATTTGTTTTAAAATCCTTATATAAACAAGCCCAAACATCTTCAAAATCAAAGGTTTCTTGTTATACTTGTCTTTTTGTGTGTGTTGGGGGGATAGAAAAAGATCAAAACTCATTTTGTACATACTATTGTTTCACTCATATAAACATATACATAGTTTGTGTATATAGATCATAAAAAGTAAATAGTAAATTAGACCGACTATTTGTATAAAGATCTTTATATAAACAAGCCTAAACATCTTCAAAATCAAAGTTTTTTTTGGTTATATACTTGTTTTTGTGTGTGTGTGGGATAGAAAAAGATCAAAGTTTCATTTTTCATAAATATACAAATAAATTATATACATAAGATATATACATACTACATGTCTAATTATAGGAAAGAATATGATCAAGAAGATGAAGAAAATTGTTCTAACGAAGCTACTATACATAATCTTCAACAGTGTATTGAAGAACAACTACAACTCCATCAAGTACAACACAATATGCAGCCACAAAGTTTTATGAACCCGGTTCAACACTTCCAAAGCAACTCAGAAATGTTACCATGGTCAATTCCACCGGTTCAACCCTTTATGAACCCGGTTCACCACCATGACCCGTTTCTCCTCCCTCCTTCACCATCCCCTTACGGTTTATTCAACCGGAGGCCACAATTCGGTTACGAGGGACCGAGCGGTACGACTACGGATCACCATCAACTCCGGTTCATCTCGGATAGTTTAGTAGGTCAAGTGGTTCATCATCATCATCATCAACCCGGTTCAGTAGCACCTTTTGGTTTACAAGCTGAGTTACAAAAAATGACAGCTCAAGAAATAATGGATGCAAAGGCATTGGCTGCATCAAAGAGTCATAGTGAAGCTGAAAGAAGACGTAGAGAAAGAATCAATAATCATCTTGCTAAATTGAGAAGCCTTCTTCCTAATACTACAAAAGTAAGTTTTAAAAAAAACATTATATTATATGTTTATTTAATGCAATATAATCATGTTATGTTTTTGAGACGAGGGTTCCTCGGAAACAATCTTTCTACCTCTATGAAAGGTTTGCGTACGTTTTCCCCTCTTAAGACTTCATCCACTGGGTATGTCATTGTTTGTTATGTGTGCTAATAATGAAAAACAAAATATATATTGGTCGATCAACTATAACATGACTCGAAGTCTTACAAGGTACACCCTGCTTTTTCTAGACCTTTAGTGTGAGAATTATACTGAATATGTTGTCATAGCTGATATTATTGAGCACCTATGATATTAACAAGGTACACTCTACTCTTTCTAGACCTTACTGATGAAATTATATAGAATATGTTGTTATAGCAGATGTTATTGATCACCTATGATAACGTGATGTAAGTCTAAAATTTGTTAGATGGTTGGTGGATATAACCTAAATTCTTGATGTTATTATTTTTGGTCTAGTTAAGTGTATTTTAAGTCTAAAATAAATTTATAGAATATTAATTAATATTGTGGTTGTTCCAAGGAAAGTTGGAACAAAGCGTTAATGTCGCAAATTTGACATGAAAAAGAGAAACCACTAAGCAGTTCAAAAGCTTCCATAGAAAATTCTTGCCGGTTATTTAATTTACATTACCCAAAAAAATAAAGTTGTTGTAAAAGTTAAAAAGAAAAATAAATTAACAAGAGTAGCAAAGTTTTTTTTTTTTTTTGAAAAAAAAAATTTAATTAAGGAGAGACAAACAAGCAATTTTGTCAGTCATGTATGCCTAGCCCACCAAAAAACCCCACCCTAAAAATTCTCAATTTAATGATCAATCATATCAAGTTTATAAACCCCAAATAACATAAAATAACGATACCGATAATAATAATATATTTAATATCATTTATAAGTGAAGTTTAAGAAGGATGGTACATAACTTTACTTTCTTTTTGTAATATTAAAGAGATCATTTTTTATAAATTTTTTATTTAAATATATCAAAAGTTAAGTATATAAAATGAATATAGTAACGAAGAAGTCATATTGAAAACAATTTAAAAGAAAACAAGTAACAATAATAAATACATAATTTAAGCAAAGAAAATGAGTTTACAAACCCTTTCTTTTTTTTCAATTTATACATCAGCCTATGTTGTTGATAATATGCCTAATTTTTCAGATTACTAATCTTACTTTTTATGAATGATCACATATAGTTATTATCATGTAATAAGTCATCACACAGAGTAAACAATTTTTTTTTATCGTCAGTGAATAGAAGTTAAACATTATTTTGAAAAAAAATGATTGCACTATATTCCGAAAACTTAGGTGATCTGATATCATACCTTTTTTTTTTGTTAACATTATATGTTGATACTTCTATATCTAATGCACATTTTTATGTTCACAACTTTAATATTATATGAACAAAAGTTTATTTGTAGCTATCATTTAGGTGACCTGATAGATAACATTACATTTATGTTGTGTTTTTTTTTTTTTTTTTTGGTTGTTGATCTCATTTTTATGAACAATTATATATTGATCTCACTTTTATGAACAATTATTGTAGTTATAACTTAGGTGATCTGATAGCATAATGTTTTTTTATACGTTGAGACTTATACATATCAATTGTATGTTCCTATGTGGTAATATGTCTACTTTTTAATATTATATTATGAACAATTATCTGTAGTTATCGTTCAGATGACCTGATAGCTAACGTTTTCTTTTTGTTGTTATGTTAATAGACGGACAAAGCCTCATTGCTAGCAGAAGTGATACAACATGTGAAGGAGTTAAAAAGACAAACATCCTTAATAGCAGAGACAAGTGTTGTCCCAACAGAAATTGATGAATTAACAGTTGACAATGCTACAAGTGATGAAGATGGTAAGTTTTTGATAAAGGCATCTTTGTGCTGTGAGGACAGATCTGACCTTTTGCCTGATTTAATCAAGACATTGAAAGCACTAAGGTTAAAAACATTAAAAGCTGAAATTACAACACTTGGTGGACGTGTGAGAAATGTCTTGTTTATTACCGGGGACGATTATTATTCTAATAATCGAGATAATTTAGATTCGAGCTCCAATGGAGATGATGATGATTGTGAGATGATGCAACAACAGCCTCAATATTGTATTAGTTCAATACAAGAAGCACTTAAAGCTGTCATGGAGAAATCTAGTGGTGATGATTCTGCTTCAACAAGTGTTAAGAGACAAAGAACTAACAATATCAACATCCTTTCTTAAATAATTACTTCTTTTAATTTCCTTTTTGTGTGTGTTTTGTTTTTGGGGTGTTTAATTTTAAGACAATATAGTGTCTAGGGTTGGGTGTTGTTTAGGGTTTTAGTCTAGTGATATGTGTCAGTCGCTGATTGAAAAACCCGATAAAAATTGGTATTTAAGTTAAGAAGTACCTTAAAGAGTCAAATTCAGTATCGGTAGATTTTGAAACTGTGTATCACTGACTCTTCTCGATTATTATAAAAACTATGTAGAGGTTGGTGCATACTGAGTGGTTTTTCTTCTTCTTCTTTTTTCTTTGTGTGTGTTTGTCCAAAAGTGTTCCTTTGCCTCATGTCATATGTTCATCAAAAGTCTGATATTTATTGAGTCGTGCGTCATTCAGAAATTTTTTAATTATGAAAAAGAAAAAGAGGGTTGGTGGTGTGTGGGGGTGGGGGTGGGGTGGGGGTCCAAAAGTGTCTCAATCAATTGGCTCATGTCCATGTCATGTCTATCAACACTTGATCAACCCAAACAAGAAAACCCTTGAGAAAGAAAGATTGAAGGGAAGGATCTTTTTGTGAAGAGGGAAACATTATAAGAATAGAAATATGGTGAAGTATTTTGATTACATGCTCTTTGTCTCTTTTTTTGTTTTCTAGTGTGAAATTTCCTTGTCACCTTCTCTTTCTTTGTCACAATTTATGCATGCTTATTTTATCGTTTTATGAAAAAAAGAAAATCAACACTAAAAAAAATTATGGGCTTTTTTTTCTTCTTGTGGGAAAGGGAAGAATTATTGTAAATATATTTATTTTACTAATGTGTGTTGTGGTTCCTATGTATTTGCCTTGTACTTTTCTTCTCAAGGCATAATGCTATCTTCCCTAATTTGTTATATTTTCTTTTTTATGGTTAAGTTTGTTGTGGGTGATGTATTTTGGTTTTTTTTTTCCTTAATTATTTTGGGGTGTTTATTTCAATATTCCATGTAACAAGGTGATGGGAAGATTATCAATGAAGTTATTATATATTTATGTCTTAATTATCCATTTCTCTCATGTCTAATAAGATGAAGCATTAATAAAAAATTGTAATTTAACTTGTTGTAACTTATATTACTTCGAAATTAATTATAATGTTAAATATGTCATAATGTTTATGTTGCTATAAAGTATTCTCATTACCTATATATAGAAGTGTATTAATGGAATACCAAGGAGTTAACAAAGTAATCAATAATATTTTTTAGGTTATTGTATGAAGTTTAATTAGTTACTATATATGAAAACATATTACCACTATATATTAATTTACTTGATGGTGTAAAAATTTAAATGCTAGATGTGCAAAAATCAGTTTTTTGAAAATCATGTTCTCGATGTTATAAAAATATATATACTAATAAGAAATTACTATCATTTTTATTGAAAAATATTTGATGATTGTTCCTACAGATATTTTGATTGAATCAGTAAGAAAAGTAAAAATAGTTATATTTTTATATATAAAAATTAGGAATTTTTTCACTATTTTCGTGAGAATTTGTTTTTTGTTGTTCATTTTGTCAGTGGATTGATTCAGTGAAACATAAGTGGAAAAATCATGTTTTTTGTAGCACAAATTTTTCACTGATTTGAAATGAAAAAAATCTTAGTTTCTAGTATTGTTATTAAAAACATATAATATATGGAGTAACATAATATAAAAGCAGATTTTAATGAAAATTTGGATATTACAGTGAAATGTGTTATTATAGGGATGATTATTATAAAGAGGTCAGACAAGCTATAACTTAATGATATTGAAAACTAACAAACAAATGGTATCTACTCTTCTTGTCGCATATTAGTTGATTATCTTTCTAAAAATAGTTGTTTTATCATCACCTTACTAAATCAACAAAGTAATTAAATTTTTTCTATATTACCTTTGCAATTAATTCTTTTTAAAGCATTCACATACATATGCTTATAAAATTACTGAAAAAATTTAAAAGGCGTATTAGTAAAATTATTTTCTTATTTATAATTTCTTAAATTTATCAATCTTTTGATATCTTGAGAGTCATAGTCAAGTGACATAACCAATAGAGATGGAAGACAACTGAGATTTCATAAGATATTCCAATGTTTTATGTCCTCTATTGGTCACCCTCTTGACTATGATGTTTTGCATATACACACATGTGCATATGTGAATATACTGAGGAGTTCAACTAAATATTTTTGTGTGAATTTTTTGTTCACCAATTTAAGTTTTAATGTAATAATTTAGTTGCTCCATCAGATTTTTATTGACTATATAGAGCCTTTTAACGTAATTATTTAATTACTCCATCAGATTCTTGTTGACTATATAGACACGCTTATAATCCACTATTATTTCACTTGAGGAAAAGAAACTAAAGAAGTGTTAGAATGATGAAGTTTTTAAGAAAGTTCTAAAGAGAGCGTGTAAAGGATATGGAGGAGATTGATCGATTCAGAGTCTTTAAGTTTTATGGATCTCAATCACAAATTTTCAACCACAAATTTTCAACTAAGTTAGAAAAACATTATTTATACATATTCCTTTTTTTATATGATACAATCGTAATGAACCATAAATTGATGTACATTTGAAAATATAACTAAATACCACTCAAGGTGGATTCAAATTTTTAAAATTTAGAAAAGACAACTTACTATATTCTGAAAAAGAATTATTATTTAATAATTAATGGATTATTGACCTCGTTTTAATTTCTATAACTTTTGAACAAAATAAATTATTTTTCTTTATTATGTCTATATCGCATGAAATTCAGCAGCTTGTGATGTATGCTATATATGAGGGAATAAGCCCAGTTACGAAAGCCCAATTTCTGTGGAAACTTCCAAATGGGCCCAATAGGTCAAGGCCCAATACCTGAATATACATGGGCCTTTATCTTATCCAACTTTTCGATTTTCCAAAATGATTTTTCTCTCTGGGCCTCACTTGTGTCAAACAACTAAAAATTTGAAGCCCAATATAAAATAACTATTAAGGCCCACTAAAGAATGTCTTCATGCTTTAACGTTTTTCTAACTCATCAAAAAAATTCACAAATAATCATTTTTCATACCTTGTAATTGAAAAATGCTATGTATATACGAGTGACGCTCCATGAGGATGTCGTTGAATTTTGCCTCTAGAATTTGAAACTCTATGACAATAACTATTTTTCAAAGATATGATCAAGAAGTGACCCGTAAACGCTATTGTTCATCATTATTTTCTGTATTCTTTTTTAGATATATACACACACATACATTAAGAGACCACCCTAGCTAGGTAGCCTCATGACCTCTCACTATAAATAGTAATTTTTCTTCTGTGTATGCATTTAATTATACATACACAAGATATAAATGTCATAGCTTACACAACAACAAACATGTTGGCCTTCAAAATGTTAGATCTTTAGGTTTTCAATTGACATTCAGTATCTGTATTAGAGCCGGATTAAATTAAAATTTTGCGCATTACAAAATTTTGTATTATGGAATGGTGCTTCCAACAAATATCTTTTCATTCTACGAAGCTCAAATCGAAAATCTCTGACAAATATTCCGAACTATTTCATCATAACTCAATATTGGTGGCCTCAAAAGAGTGGATTTTGTAATATAGCACTAGAAGATGAACAAGTTTTTGAACTATTAATACTTGTATCTCAATATATATTATATACATATATGTGTGTGTTTCTTAACCAATATACAAAACTTTAGTTTCTCATTCGATATCTATTTTAGGGTTCAAGTCTAACTAATCTGGATCTACGCGGAAAAGTCTCATTTTGGGGTAAAGTTCTCCTAATAAAAAACGTGATTTACACTCAATAATCAAATTCGAAATCTCTAATTAGGAATGAAAAAGTTTTTACTATTTCGTAATAAATCTTTGGAGATTATATAAATAGGAATATATGTCTCTTCACGAGTCATAAATTTGTGCACGTTGGGTAGTAAAAAGACCCCAACTTCCATCTACACAAAGATGAAAATGTAAATGGTACTATTTGTTGTAAAGTGTGCAAGGAAGGGTTGGCTCATTAAATATTGAGATGGCCATAAAAGACAAAAAAATAAATTGGAAAATGAATAAAAAAGACAAATATTTACAAAAAAAATAATTCATATATTAATTTATAATGTATACACACTGATTATATTATTGGTATTATACTAGTCAGATTAATCCAATCTTGATCAAAATACATGCAATAGAATCTTAGTTGTATTCTGATCGATTCTCTTAGTAAAAAATTGGGCTGAGTTTAATTATAATTCAATTAAGAGAATGAAGAATAATTACTTGAGTTCTGTCTCCTTAACCTTCTTTACTTTCTACAAATACCAACGTTCACTATTACAAAATTAAATACAATCTCTTTCTATGCCTCAGAAGCAACAATTAGTTCTGAACTTCATTTGGAACACATCGAACTAGTAAGAAAGGATAAATTGCTTCTTATCAAAAACTTTTAACACCCCCCTATTCCAAAAAAATTATCTCGATTAAAAATACGAGGGTTAAACTAACTAATATTTGGATTAAAATAAATTTGACATCCTTTTATTGTACACCATTCCTATTGCAATAACTCACAATTCTGACAGAAAGGCACTAAAAGAAAGCAATTTGGTTGTTCAAATTTATAATGACAAATGGCCCAAACAATCATTCACTCTTGTGGACCTTCTATTGACCAACCCAACATTTTAACATTTTTATTTTTCTTTATCATCATTAGATTCTCTTCTTTTCATATCTAACATTAAATGCCATATAAAAAGGATTTGGATATATTATTTAAGTTCATATTTAAAATAAATATATATAAAATTTGACTTATTAATTTATATTTTATATATAAAAGAAGATTCAACTTTTTGTTTTTGTAAAAAAGAAAAAAGAATATTGTAACCATATTAAAATATTATATAAAGAATAACTAGGTGTTGCTAGTGCTGACTAATAAATTTTTATAAATTTATGTGTATTTGGAAGTTTGTAATTATAAATATTTAATTATAAAAGAAATATATACAAAAAATATTTGTGTATAATCAATTTATAATATACATATTGATTATACACTAATTATTTTGGTATCAATTGTGGGGACTCTAGTTCACTTTATGTTTGATTTCGAGACATGTCGGAAGGGTAAGCAAAATGAATTTGTTTTAATTTATATAAGATTTCTAAAATTAAGATTCAAATAAATGTAGATTTTATGCATTTGTCAATCAATTTAAAACATCAGTCAGCCATTAAACAACTGAAAAATTAGATAATTATTTGAAATGGACTTTGTTGCATTTAATGAGAAAAGAGCAATTAAAACACAAATTATTTAATATTAAAATTGTATTATAAAAAATGTGACTTAGATATTTATCTTAATATAAGCATTTATAATTATTTTTACGGCTTGAATTCGTAAATCATAATCAAATTAAGATAATTTTATCGTTGCTCGAGATTGTCTTTAAGAAAAAAATAACTAATATGATTAACAAATTGACAAGATTAATAATGTCATTTTCAACGTGCATATATTCACACTTATTATGTCTTAATTATTGTTAAATAAAGTTGTACGTGATTCTTCTAAAATCTTTCAATGGAATAATCAATTTTCTATTAGAAAAAGTTTTTTTATTTTTTATTTTTTTAAAAAAAAACTCTATATGCACCATGTGACTTTTTTATTATTTTCACATGGAACATAGAGGAATTTGTTTTTAAAAAAAAAACAGAACTGTATAAATAATTAATATTTTTGAAAAAGTTAATGCCTTTACGATCTTTAATTATATTTAATACGGTGCATCATTTGGAACGACTCACTTTTTTCTTTTTCCTTTTTAATCTATTTTTTTATTGCATATAGTTCCAATTATTAGTTAGACTTTGCTTTTTCTTAAAAGTTCTTAGAAGAAACTTTTTGGGAGAAATCCTATGTAAAATAGGTCATGGTTTGAGTCGTTGAATTAGTCGTTGATATTTTATATTACGCTAGATTATATAGATATAGTGATCCAATCAGTTAAGGATATTATTCACTTTGAATTGAGATTTTCACAATTTTAAAATGTGTTATTAGTAGATAAAATCTATTTAGTTATATACCCAATTTGCTAGTGATATTGTCTGTTTTGGGTCGAGTCACTGGTAGATAAATTCTGTTTACTTATATATCCAACGTCTATCTTTTGTTTTGTTAACGTGAGACTTCTATCTAAAGATAGATTATTACATTAGATTATGTACATTATTTAGAAATATATGATTCTTTTTGAATCATTTGTGAATACAAGATATTTTATGCACATAATTATTTATAATAGTTCCAAATAAGGAATCATTTTCTACAATGTGATTTTGTTCTTTTTATTGACCTAAAATATACTAATGATTACTTAAAAGAATTTTACCGTTTAAATTAGTGCTTGAATGGTATAATTAGCACTTAACCTAATATTTCTTAAGATGAAAATTGTTTAAAATTATATAAAATTAAGGAGAAAACGTGTTTTTTTTTCAATAGGAAGTGTGAATAGTATAATATGCCAGCTCGATATTAAATGATTCATGATGTGATCTATTGAAATTCTTGATTTTGAAAAGTCAGAGTGTTTAAACATTTGAGAATGTGATTTAATGATCAATGAATTGACTTGAAAATTAATTAATCATGACGTCTCAAGATAAATCGGTAGAAGGATTTATTCGATACTTGAGTCGCTACAATCTAGGTAATATATTTATGATTAAATTAATTAAGATAAATACAAGCTCACTTAAATATTACGATTAAAAAATATATTTATATAGATATTTGTTGATTACACGCTTGATCAAACAATTACTTGGATTAGACGTATGTGACTACATGAAATTGTTTACGCGGCACAAATATTATTATAAACTTGACCTACTCCATGATCTAGAAGGGAAATAATTTTTTTTTAATTAAGTCAATTTTATAAAAACAAATACTTATTTTCATTTTTGACAACTTTTTAATTTCAACTCTTCATGTGACATGTTTAAATTCAAAAGATATTTTGGTACATTTTTTTTTAAGAAAATAGGGGTAGGGCAAGGAGGAAAGAACACAAGAAAAGGAATTACAGGATGGAGAATCCAACGTAACAAAAAGTTCATATAGTCAACCAATTAAATCCTTCGAGCTTATCTAGTGGTTTGGTCTTGAGACTTTCTTATTGGATGTCTCAAATTCGAAATCCCTTGCCAGCGAAAGCAAGGGTTTTGCCTTTTGACTCGATCTCATGGCACCGACCTTGACTAGTGCATGTTACCTCTCCTACGTGATTTGCCAACTATTACATAGGAGCGAAGGTTTACCTTATGTGCACCTAAAAGGATAGCGATAGATAAAAAAAATAAAAAAAATCATTTTCTAAAATGGATCCAATGCCCCAAAAGATAAGTCATCCAATGGACCAAGTGTATGATGGCTGTAAAATAATGGGGACTAATAGAAAGTAAAGTCCCTTTTGCAGTACAAAGCAAGCCCTCTCTTTTGGGGTCCAATACAAATTAACCTTAGGGATATGTGACTTCAGCTGGCAAATAAAATAAATGTTTTTTTTTTATATGACAATCAGACAACAAATTGACAGGAATATCCTTTCAATTTTTTCTACCTCAAGCATAACTACCTTACAATGACATTTAGGACATAGGGATACCATAAAAGATTGTGGTGGAACATATATGATTTTTAATTCTTAATCGGAGATTTCTGAGACGAGTTTTAGTTATAAAAAGTATCATGATTCCTCTCTTAATTGATCTTATGCACCGTCAATCTCCAAAAAAGAATTATATATATATTTATTGTCATTCATACTTTTGTCCATTGTGTCCATCATCTTTCTTAACTATTGATGATCGATCAATGAAAGGATAGCAATTAGCACAATCTGATTTAGCTTTTTTTTAGTCGTTTGATTTCATGTCTATTTTTCTCTACTTTTGCGGAGGATACTTTGAGATGAGGGTCTTTCAGAAACAACCTCTCTATCACTATGAGGTAGTGGTAACGTTTTTACCCTTCCTAGACCCCACTTGTAAAATTTTACTGAATATGCTGTTATTGTTAGCTGTTGTATCTTTATTTTGAGGAAAGATGAATCTATAGGAATCGGGCAAATTTCTTTAAAGCCACGTTCCCTTATTGATCAAGTGAGATCATACTGAAATTGAAAATACTAGCTAAACACTCTTATTTTCATTAAATAGCTAGCGTACTATGATGTTCACCTTCTATTGTATCGGAAACTTTTAGGGTCGAAGCTCCAAAACAGGTATCAAAATTAGGAAAGAAAAACAAATATGAGATGATAACACATGGAAAGGTTATTTACCCTTTTGTTTGGAAATATTTGTCCTTGAAACTACTTATTAGGGTAATTTACAAAACCATCTACTATCATCATGGATAATAAAAAAGTTATTAGAACATTACTTTATAGGGTAAACTACACCAAATTATTGAATTAAATGAGAATTAGTACAACCTACTCTTCATGAAAATTACACTTAGTAATTATTATTATTTTGGATTTGTTATATCTATATTGAATATTGCTACCTTTTTTTTTCACCTTTGCCCATAGCTGTCTATTCAATGCCTATTATTTGAAATATTTAGGTGTCATTTGGTAGTTGATATAAGCCAGGCAGATATTAGTAATATATGAATTTATTATGAGAAAAATTCATGTACTATTAGTTATTTCATCTTATGTTCTGCATAATATATATATAAATTTTCTCATAACTTATACATATATTAATTATGCAAATTTCTAGATTACAAATCAAATACTGTATTAGTCTTAACATAATCCTCACAAACAAACAAAGTATTACAAATCACATGATAAATATATGATACTTCTCCAAATCAGCCAATGAACAATTCTTTAACATCAGTAATGACAATCCCTTGAAAAACATCAAGTCGTAACGAAATGGATAAAATCACATCAGTCAAGTTTAACTCATGTAAATTAAAACAAAAAAGCTCAGTACTCTTTTATCGTGTCTTACAACAATGCCAATTAGTCGAAACCTCAAATTAAATAAAACAATGCTAATAAAACCTCAATATAAATATTATTTGATGTAAATATCGAATACGAGTAAATTTTCACTTGTGAGACTTTGTTTGCATATACTAATTCATTATATTATCATTTTCACAAACATTGCCATGTTCATATGGGTACAATCACACAGTTGAATTTATGTTCATCAAATTATATTATATTATATTATATTATATTATATTATATTATATTATATTATATTATATTATAAAGCCCTACCCCCACTCAAAGTCCAAAGGATTCCATAATTCATTAAGAATTTCACGTGAAAGCATCAAAAACAAATCAGACAGACAGCAAGAAAACCAACAAAAACATCTCCCTTATTATTTTTCCTCTCTCCAACATATTTTTTTGGTCGTTTCCTATAAAAATCATTCAAAATCGAAAAAACGACAACAATATAAATATATTTATAACACTAAATTCACAAGCAACAAATTCATTTATATTAATTTTCACATAAGAAAAAAAAAATGTACCCCAACCCTCCAACAAAAAATGAAAAAAAAAGAGATTGAGTCAGAGTTGAGTGACTCAACACGACTCACCAAGTCATCATGGCTTACCACAGCCATGCCGAGAGAAACCAATTCTCGATCGATCTCTATCGAATTCAAACATAAACCCTTGTTGCATTAGGTTCCCAATCACCGAAAACCCGGAAGGCGCTGTCAACGGTTGCAACGCGAGGCATTTCACGTCCTCCGCGGTGTCGATGAAGTAGTTTCCGGGTGGCGGGGAGAGGACCGAGTTTCCACTGAGTCTGAAACTCATTTTAGGGAAACTCGGTCGCACAACGCCCGACACGTTGACGCATAGGTCAAATCCGACAGTCGGGTCATCGGCTTCCGGGAGTTTAACAAGACGTTTAAACTCCCGGAGTATACGCCGATAAGCCGGCTCGGCGAGAAATGTCAATGTTGTCCCTGAATCCATAACAGTCCCGCCATTTCCCAACTCATCAATCGCCCAAACTGAAGGGCGAATTGGTAATTTCACATCGTCGATGTAAACACTTTCAATCCCAATATAGTAAAATGTTGAAGTAAACGGGTTATTTATCATCGGCGTGTAATTCATTTTCTTCGGATCGTTGACCGCCGTTGACCGGCCGATTAATAAATAACTCGTCGGAGTTGGAGATAATGTGTAATCCATTAAACAGTAAGAAAACTTGTTTCCGAACCGGCGGCCGAGTTGACTCGCTAACGAAATCGAACCGCGGCCTAAACCCATTACTCCCTGAGCTCCGTTGAAGCTCGGACCGCTAATGCTTGGACCGGAAGCTTCAAAGCTACAACCAAACGACAAATTTTTGAACTTCACCGGTCTACCGGAGCTGGCATTAAGCGTCGTCGTTTCAGTAGAGAAAAACCCTTTAGTTTCCGATCCATCGGAGTAAGAGTATTCGTATCTGCAGGGGCTATGGAGGCGCGTATGATTACACGCGCCACCTCGAGGGTTAGGTACGAGCCTACATTTCTTATCATAGCAATGGTAGGGTAAATAAGTCGAAGAATGACGGGCGAGGAATGCGGAGTTTTTAGGGCGGGATGAACAATTCCGGCAAGCGGAGCAACTGACCCAGACTAAATCACTACCAGTGTCGGCGACGAGAAGGAGGCGTTGGGGCGGAGTACCCAATCTGAGATCTACAAAGTACTGTCCACTGCCGGTAGATGCACCGGAAGTTAACGGGAGTTTAGCTGATCGTTTAATGCTACGGCTGTGACGGAGGGAAGAGTAAAGGGTGTTTAAACGGCGGATATCGGAAGAGAGTGACTGTGAAGGAGATGGAGGGAATGTGTCTTTGTGGAGTAATGGGAGTTTTAGGTATTCGATTTTTGTACGGCGATTGACGGCGGAGTAAGCGACGGCGGCAGAGGAGGAGAGGAGGAGGAAGAGGAAGAAGAAGAAGAAGATTGGTTCCTTTACTGCCATTGAAGAAGATAAATTAAGATCTGAGAAAAGAAAGAGAAATATGTAGTTATGGGGTTGGTTACATTTATACGTACGTGTTAATATAATGTATATATTTTGGCCTATAGAATATAATCATTATAATATATTCTATCACCAAGAAAAGATAACATGTTTCGTTTATAGGTCGTCCCATTTTGATTTGAGATGAAATTTTAAAAAAATAATTTTTAAATTGTTTGGTTATATGTATTTCAATAATACATATGTTTTCAAATATTTGTTGTATGGTCACATTTTGAAATTTTAATTTTTAGTTATTTTCATGTTCTCATTTTCAAAAATTTCGATTTTTCAATTTTCAACTTCAGAATCTATAATTAAATTTGAGTTGATTAAAGATACGTAGAATGTATCAAAATATCATTTAGAAGTCGATTGATGTAAAGGATAAATGAAAAAATTTCAAGATAAAATTTTATTCCCCTTTAAATGTCCATTTGGTTGGCTTAGAAGAGATAACTTATCCCGGAACTATTAGTCCCGGGATAAGTTATTTCTTCTAAGGGATGGTATAATAATCCCATGACAAATTGTCATGGGATAAATTTATAAAATGATAAATGTACCCTTCCCTTTATCTCTTTTTATAACTTATGTGTGTATATATTTACATTATTTTTAATACAATATATAATAATATTCAAAACTTTACTCGTTATTTTTATAATACTTCTTCATATTTTTCTATTAAAAACTTACGATAGATAGTATAATTTTTATTGACTATTTATTATGTTTTTTATATTTTAATTTTTCATAAATCCTTTTTTTACTTTAACGAACTTAAAAATGCAAGTTCTATTTGTAAATTAATTTTTTAAATTTTTTTAATTTTAAATGCATACGATATTATTATAGAAATGCACACCTAAAAATATTTAAGCTAAATAAGATGATAGATTTATTTTAAAAATGAATATTGAATAATTAAAGTTAGCAAAGAAAATACATTAAAAACTAATAAAGTAAAGGGTATTTTTGTAAATAAGCATAATATTCTTAAAATTTATCTAATACACCAAACACTCAATAAGAAATAACATCAACATAACTTATTCCATTATTACTAATCCCAGCATAGTTTATCCTATCATAACTTATATTCAAACCAAACGACCCCTTTATATTGTGATCTTAAGTATGTTATGTTGAAAGCCTTAAAACTGAAGAATTATCAAAAGTAATTTTTTAAGACCAACTAAAAAGAAAAAAATAAGATAAATAAATTAAAACGAAGAGAATATATATATTTTGCATTAAACCATATTAATAAATACTTCATATGGAAAATTATTCCAAGTTAACATTTTATTATATATAGTAAATAAATACGATATGTTTGAATAAAGTTTTACCTTATAAAGTTTTTAAAAAAATAAAAATATGAATAAATTACTAAAAACAAGAAATGTACGTAGAAACATTAATTTAATTATCTAGTGTTGTTATCCAAAAACCCAAAACAAACCAAAGCTGTCAAGGGAACAAGCTAGGGTCCTAACTATCGTACATATTACATGATACAAATTTGAATTAGTCGAATTCAATACGAATGACAAATTATTGAAACGATCTCTAACAGAAAGGGAGATTATGATTGTGTATAATAAATTTTTATAATTTAATTCTTTTTTGAATTTTATACATAGCGAAAACATTTGACTATCGTCTTTTTAAACATATATGAATATCGAATACAAAATAAAAAATAAAAAATGACATGGGATTGGAACATGCCTTTAGCTTTTTCAAACAAGAGCGTACCCTACGTTAGATTTTAAGTTAGTTCATTGGATGACCACTATCAGGGGCGGAGCCACTCTTTGCCGAGGGGTGTCGCTTGACATCCCTTCATCGAAAATTTACATTATATATATAGGTCAAAAATTGATTTATAAATATTTATACAATATTGACATCTCTTGATACAAACTAAAAGTTTAGTGTAGTGATCAAGGGGTTGCAAAAATTGCTTGAGATCATGTTTTTTGTCCTTATAGCAACATATATATTTTTATTTGACACCCTTTAATAAATAACGTAGCTCCGCCACTAACCACTATATCCTAACAATGATGAAGCAATAACATTTGTAATAGAATTAAAAAATGTTATATATATATACCATTAAACTAAATTTTATAAATAATCGTATTATCAAATCACCAAAGAATGTGATGCAGTGGATGGAGTTGCTCCTCCCTTAATCAAAGGTTCCGAATTTGATTATGAGTATGAAAAAAGTTCTTGGTAGGGAGTTGTTTCCCCAATTGAAGCCCTACATGGCACAAATCCGAAATAATCGATCTTCAAACCAGGACACCTAGTAGAAACACCAACATTTCATCGTGATAGCATGATTCTCCCCAAATAGCGCCCTACATGGTAGAAGTACGAAATAGTCGATCGTCAATAGGAGTACTTGGATACCGAATAGCAACACCAACATTTCATCGTGATAACATGATTCTCCCCGAATGGAGCTCTCACAAATTTAAAATAGTCAATCTTTAATACGGGTACCAAGAAACAGAATAGAAATACCAACATTTCGTCGCGATAACATGACATTGGAAAATAAGTTCAATGATGTGATGTTCATTGTTTTATATATAATAGTTATAAATTAATTTCGTGTATATATTATAAATATTGAATCTTATTTTTTTTTTTCATATTTCAAATTTTTATAATAAAAATTCTGACTCTGCACTTCTCCAAAAATGATGTGTGACTAGGACGACATGTCTAACCAATGTCCCTACCTTAACGGGCGTCTACTATTTGTCTGCCTTCTCATTCCAGCTGTCACTCCCCGCATTTCATGCCTATATTTTCATATTGTTAATTTATAAACACTCTAATTTTACAAAATTCCTGCACTTTTTCAAAGTTACCTTCTTCTCTTTTTTTTTTTTTTTTTTGTAGTTTACAAATTTAGAGATATGATATCAACCTTTTTAATAATTAGCAAATTGTTGTTAAAATTTAATACGTCAAGCTAAATTTTGATAAATAAGATTTTATACACGTAAAATTTTAAATTTTTAATGCTTCAAGAATTTAAAGTGACGATAAATCTACATGTATCTCCTATGCTTTCATGTAAGTGTTTACGTTTTGTATAGACATAATACATAAATATGTATTTTAATTTAGCTTTAACTGATATTTACGTCTTCGAGTGGCCTACATGACATAATACACGTAGGACATCATGAATGTGCCTATTTGTTTAATTTTATATAAATTTAAGTACATATTTGTATAAACCCGTCATAATTGTCAGCTGAAATCAAGTTAAAAGTCATGTTTATATATTATGTCTTTTATATACGCCAAAAAAATTAAATATTTTACCTAATCACCTAATTTTAAAAGAGTATATATATATCTATGAATAAACTTTTTGAAAATATGAAATTTATAATCTTAAAAATAAGACAGATAACTTGTTATAACAAGTAAAGTTGATGTGACTTAGTAAAATTTGAGCGTGTATAACTTAATTTCTTTTTTAAAATAAATCGACCCCCACCCCACGTCGCCCCCTGCGTGCGCCCACCGACCAATCAACCGTTGATCTGTTGCATGTTAATATATAGTTTACTATATATTACGTATAATTAATTACAAAACTACGGATTATAATAATACTAATAGATACCTAATTAGGGATACATATAGTTTTATTATGACAAATTAATATAATCTCACTAATTTTTTTAATCTCACCTCCACATTTTGTCTTCCAATCTGATCCAGCATTTGGTCCTTTAAGTATTAATAAATATCAATTTTCATATTTATATAATCACCGCAATATTTTTGTCTGTACAACAAAACTTTACCATAAAATGCCCGGGTGAAATTGATTTGGATATTTTACTCCAATTAATAATATATATATTATATATATGTTTGAGTTTTTCGATCAACCAACCTCTTATTTTAGGGACATCTATGATAGATGAGCCCAGGGATCACTGATTAGTCGAAAGGTTGACCAAGCCAATGATGCTTAGCTGATCTTTTAGGATGATCAGCCACATTGAGACTGAAACAAGGCCCGAACTCCCATGGAAAACAACAGTAGGGAATCTTGGACAATAGGCGAAAGCCCCATCCAACTCAACAAAATGTAGCAGGTGAGGGGAGTTCTGCCTCGGGGCGTGGGGAGTCTTTAGACGATGCGGTAAGACCCTTCCTTCGAGCAGAGGGCGTCGGACCTCAAAACCCTCCGCCAAACAGAGAGGTGGGAGACCGGGTAATATATACAAAGACCAAACAAAAAAAATTGTTAAAGGAGTTTCTTGCTTCCCAAACAAATCATCCTGCATTTACATATAAATGCTGCATACACGCATAATTAGTTGAATGATTTAAAAAATATCATATTACACCAGATATGTTACTGTTATTGTAATAATGTATATGTCGTATACGTTTAATGATAATAAGAAAATTATTAATATAATCACCGTTGTTGTGTAATACTTCATAATGAGGAGTATTATATTGATTTCAAACTTATGATCCTTGGATTACAAGATTTAATTGTATAACTTAGTCTAAACAAACATGTCATGAACATGTATTCACATCTTATCTTATGATTTTATACTTTAGTCTAAAGTCACTTATAGTTGCTCTATTTCAAAAGTCAATTGTTTTGGTATTTATTAATTTAATTTAAATAAATAATCTAAAATTATTTTCATAATTTTTATAGCCATATCTTTCTTGATTTGCATTATCTAGGAGACACATTCTCATGTTCCACTGCACTAATTATGCATTCAATCCCAACTGCTCTATTTCTAAAGTCAATTGTTTTTGGTACTATTTATTAACTAATACTCTAATAAATTATTTAAAGTGCATACTTAGTGATACATTTTTCTTCATGCATGTTATGTTGGACTCTACATAGTGCTAAATTATTGAAATATTAGGGTTTTTTGGAGGCTGTTTTATCGTAAATTCTAATTCATGCATATATAAAAGGTATTATATTCTCTTGTAAAGACATTTCGAATATCTTTCAAATTCTTGGATATTTCTAAAGAGATCAAAATCTCAGAAATCCTATAAACTCTTGGGACATTCATAAAGAGATCATAATCTAGCGAACTCTACTTGATAATCAAATACTTTAAGAATATCTACACAAAACCTTTCATGGAGATCGAGTCCAAGGCATTCTATGTTCGATAAATATGCCACTAACGACCCTCGAATCATGAAGAAATCTAAGGAGAGAAAAATCAAGGGAGGAACAGATTTGTACTCACATTGTTTATGAGTAAAATTATATGTTTATTTATATTTTATTTGTGATTATAATTTATTTTCTATCACTTTAAATTTTATTATAAACGATGAATATTCCAATTAAATATAGTTAGCCAGATACCATGACTAGAATAAAAAATAAAAACTTATTGATATTTGAAGGACTAAAAGCTCAAATTCTCCCTTATTTTGTGGCCAAATCATGTGAGAAGGAGAAATAATTATATACATATATATGAGCTTACATATGTTTCTTAAATGTCTGCTACACAACCCTGAATTAATATACCCAATGGGCCTAACAAAGGCATACACACGGACATTACAAAATAAATATTCAAAGTGACATTGATTTATGACACCTTATATATACTGAAAGCCGTTTTGAGAATCGACCTGATTTTATCTTTTTTTTATTCTATTTGAATACTACATCAAACACCATAATATTTAAAAAAATTGAGTATTTGTGCTCGATAATTAAATACATTGTATATCCGCTATGGAATGTATAACATTAGTATGTTTTGTATATTTTGAAAAATACCACTATAACCAATAATGTTTCTACATATCTTAATCCGAGTAACTTTTGCGATCCGTCCAAATTAAGTAAGTCTGTTTCAATATACTCAAAAGTTCAATTTAATTCGTTCATTTGGCATCCCTAATGCTACTTATAGATTCCAATAGTTTTCCTACCTCTAGAGGGTATGAACTATAAAATATTCAACAATAAAAATAATATATCCAGTGGAATTTCATAAGTGAAATTTGGGAAGGGTAAAACGTACGCATATCTTACCACTATCTTATAGAAATAGAGAGTCTGTTTTCGAAAAACTCTCATCTCAAAAGAACTATCAAATATGACCTTTAAGGAAAAAATTAATATGTCTACCTACACAAGTTATTTTCTCCTTTAGATACCTAAACCTAATTTTGCAAATACAAAGTTAATTTTGGACCCACTTATTTGGAAGCAATCACATTGAACTAAAGTTACACACACTAATTGGCATTAATTATGAGTCCCATACCTAAAAAAGAAAAGGACAATAATAGTACTTTATGTATCTATTTTAGCTAACTATTTACATCAACATGTGATTGGGGAGACACTACAAATACCAATCAAACAAGTTAGCACATGCACAATGGTTTAAGTTATATATACAATCAAATTTAATTTGTCTAGATTCATAACATAAAAATTAATATAAGAAAATTAATTGATATAATAAATGTTGTTATAAAAAATTATTGTTAAGAAAATTAATTGATATAATAAATGTTGTTATAAAAAATTATTGTTACAAAAAAAAATTGTTAAAGGAGTTTCTTGCTTCCCAAACAAATCATCCTGCATTTACATATAAATGCTGGTTATTAAGAATACGCAAGAAAAGCACTTCAAATTGTTGATTAATCAATTTAGATATTATAAAAGATTATTAGATATAACATAATATTTCTCCACCTATTTCTTCTAGTCGCTACATGACAATTTTACATGCATAATCAGTATTATCATATATAATATCAATTATTTGAATAATTAACGATATTTATACATTGGAATTATTAAAAATTTCATATTTAAGAAATTAAATTTGTTGTTATAATCTGAATTTTTTCAACAAACTTGACTATATAGCAGTTATAATGCATGAAGAAAGTTCACATGGCCAACTGCTGATATTAATTTCTTTGTTGTGGCAAATGATTGGTGAATTGTTGACCTTTTCTGATTTTTATAATTTAATATTTCTAATTAAAAATATTCATTTTTTAAAATTAAAACTTTTCTGTCGGCTCAACTTCTCATGATCTCATCTTTTTGGCCACATAATTGTGGTTATGGAATATAATAATTATTCATGAAATTATTGATCTAATTTATGACATGATCTAATAATCAATTGCATGATCATTTCAAATGTTGAAACTTTTTTTTCATAATTGATTGTTCAAAATTCAAGAAAATTATTACGACTTTGTTTTTATATTTATTCTTCATTTAAGGAGGTTCTTAACTACTTAACATCATTTAGGAGAATAGTTTAGAAAAACTCAAAACGGTGATTATGAAGAACAATCTTTAATTTATTTTTGTCCAAAAACAACCTTTTTATCTCTATGAGATAGTGATAAGATTTGCGTACATTTTACCCTCCATAGACCCCACTTGTGAAATTCAACTAGGTATATTGTTGCAAATATTTTCTAAGGGTTTTATACCTTGACTTTTCACTTGATATGAACCAGAGGGAGTATTCATCAAGAGAGATTTTTCTTTAACTATTTTACTCTTAATTGATATTTAAATCGTCATAACATCACCTCGTAATTAAGTTGATTGGAGTATTAAAAAAATACTTTCTATCAAAGATAAAATGAGAAACGAATAAATTAATTTTATCTCGAATTTCTAAAAGAAAAAAAAATTTAAGATGGGGTACCAATAAATTAGTTTTTTTTTTTTGGGGAGGGGGTCATGCAAGTGTATATATAATAGATGGAACATTGACTACTTGATCTTTAAGTTTTATGGAATTAAATTCATGTCTCCTTATTTATTATAAATTTCTGATATGGGCCAGGGTGGGCCTTCATGATTATGGGCCTGTTTATCGTTTGCAACCCATCTCTGTTGTTACGGCCCATAACAAAATGGCCTTAGTGGACTACCAATTTGATTCTTAATTGGATCAAAGCGTTGATTTATGTGGATTCTCAAAAAGCTATTTGCTTTGAGGGCCGTTACATTAGAGTTTATCAGGGATTATATAAATCATATACGTTAAGAGCTAATTACATCATAGTCTACTCTTTTACATCACATAAGTGATGTATCCTAACGATACATCGTGTAAAATGATGTAATTGACGTCCTGGTACATTCGACCGTGATGTATCTGACATCCCGATATATCACGTAAAATGATGTATTCAGTCAAAACATTGTGTACATCGATGAATCAAAAAATGGGAGAGAGTAGATATTTTTGTAATTTTTTCAAATGATAGAAAATTTTAAAGAATATGGTAAAATAACTTATGTATTTAGGTAATTGTTTCTATAGTTAAAATCCTTATTATATAGACTAAATTGTATGACTAAGCAAAGATATGCTATTTGATTATTTATTATAGCTATAGGTTTAAATAATTATCACTCCCCACTAATGTTTCATCTGAGCTACTTGGGGCCACTTTTGAATTCGTATATTTACAATAAATTGTATAAAAAATGGATTTTTATATTGCCACTGAATTAAGTGAATTATAGAAATGAATTTGTATATTAATAGTGAATTGTACAAATGGAAATGTCCATAGCAATGAAACTACTTACCATGTTTGTATATTGACAGCGAATTATACAAATGAAAATACTCATACCAAACAAAACTATAGTTATGGAGCGTAATTAAGCAAACTACAACTAAATAACATAATTAAGATACTTATTAGTGGCTATTTGTGAAAATTCGACTTTTATCTATACAATATGTATCTAAGTGTTCATTTCTCGTGCTATTTACAATATACATTTTCTTACAATGATAACAAATCAATTATAATTTCAGAAGTAAAGTGTGAAAAAGATATAATGTACAGATATCAACCCTTACAGAAAACTAACACTTTATCATCATTTATAAAAATAGGCATATTCTTTTCGAATAAAAGGAGAATCCGTAGACTTTTTTTTATTGTTCTTAAACTTGATGAATTTTTGGACAATTTGATATGAACAAATTACTCCAAAAATATCAGATAACGATAACAACAACAACATACCCAGTGAAATTTCACAAGTGAAGTCTGGGAAGGATAGAATGTACGCAGATAATATGTAATAATTCATTTTTTTTAAAAGTACCTTTAATTTTTCTAACCATTTTCTTGATTCTCTGCACCAAGTATTTTTGGAAATTGATGATTTATTTCCGTGGGTATATTTGAAAATTATGGTCCAAAAGTGTATTATTGCTGCATTAAAGACTAGAGAAAAAAAAAAAAATTATAACAACAAGTGGCTATCAACAACTTATATTATTATTATTATTTATTTATTTTTAAAAAATATTTTCATGTGGTCCTATAGCTAATTTAATTTTTTTTCATTTAATAAGCATCAGTGTCTCTCACTATCAAACACACATTTTTATCTCTGCAAATTCTTCAAATTTAGGGAGGTTCTTAGGTCCCATATAATTGTTGGAAAATTATTTATATATTAAATAAACTCATATACTAAATATTTGTTAATCCCACATTCCAATTTGTTGGTGTAGTTTGTCTTATCACACAATAAAAAATATAAATAAATTAATTCCAATACATATACTCTAGTATGTCATAATAATTAATATATGTCCATGTAGCTTTAAGAAAATTTCATTAAAGATAAAAGTATAAGTTTATGATTAATTATCGTCATATATTGAAATGTATCGGTCTTTTTGAAATGAGCTAATAAGAAAAATTGAAATAATGTCAAATAAATTGAAATGAAGAGAGTACATATAATAAGTGATTAAAGAAAAGACGATTTGGTGCTTTGAAGATCTTATATTCATATAGATTTCAAGAAAAGACAGCATACTAGCACCGCAATCGGGGTACAATATCTTATTCTAACGTACGCAAACATCAATAATTGATTCTATGTGTCGAACTCTGACTCATAATTGACATAACAGTCATAACTTTGCTGTTACTTCAAATTCAATGAAGAAAAGTTTTCGATGATACACTTATGAGGGGTAGATTAAAGTTTAATAAATATCAATTGGATTCATATGCATATACATAGAAATTAAACTTTGTTATGTTACTTACACAACCCCCCCCCAAAAAAAAAAAAAAACTTTGTTATGTTTGTCTAACTTTTTACTAATTGTTTTTAACAATGACATAAGAAATGTATAGAACTCCCTCCCCGTTAAATTATTTATCGTGATTTTTAATACTAGTTATTTTAAATTATGTATCGTTTTACAAGTTTAACATAAAAATTAATTATTTTTTCGCTTTATTCTTGAATATATAAATTAAACACCTCAATAGATAAATAGTACGTCAATCAAAAGAATTATTGCTCACGATATAAATAAGAAAAAAATAATTAAAACACCTTGTAGTTAATGTTTTATTAAAGGAAATATGAAAAGAACACGATAGAATGATTTCGAGACTAAGATGATATAATGAGGAATTTCTGCACATAATCATTCAAAAATATCTTAATTATGCTTCATAACTATAGTTTGGGTAATTACATTTTGTAACGATAGTATTAATAGCCTTTGTATAATTCGCGCAACATTTGTATAGTTCGCTATACAACTTGCTGTTTTTGTATAACATTTGTATATTTCATTATACAATTCGTAATTTTTGTATATCGTTTGTATATTTCACTATACAATTTGTGCATAACTCTTGTATAAGTTGCTATACAATTCACGATGTTTGTATATTTCGGTATACAATTTTATTCGCGCACAACTTGCTAAAATTCGCGCGAATTATACAAAACTCAAATTGTAATTATAGCTAGATGTTTGTTGCAAGCTGTAATTGATTGAAACTATAACTATATTAGCTAATTAACTAGTATACATTTGCTTATTCAGATAATTTTTTCCTATAATAAAGATCAAAGGATAAAAAAAAAGGGTAGTAAAATTTATGTATACAAATAATCAAGTCAAACGTGCATCATATTTTCTTGAGAATAATTAATATAATATACTTTTTAGGTCCTACATATTAAAAAACATTTAATTCCATATATTTTAGTGTCCTACACATTGGAAATTATTTAAGTTCCATATTTAATAAAGTTTGACAAGAAGGACCTAATTCTAATGAGGACAAATTCTTCAGTCTAACTGTTGTAAAGTTTATTTATTGTTTCTGAAAAAAAAAAGTATTTTTTTTGTTATCTATATAATATAATATCGAGGTAATTCAATAATTGACCGATATATTTCTAAGAAACATCGTCTTTTTTTTTTTAACACTAAAATTAGAACTCCAAATTTGGCAACAATCTCACGTATAGTAATTCTATGTGTAAAGAATTTTATAATATTAAGAATTTAAGATTATTTAAGAAGATAACTATGATAGATTATCCATAAAGTGGGATCATAGTTTAAATAATATTCTTTCTCTCCTAATTTATGTGACACTTTTCATTTTTCGAGAGTCAAATAGTTTAAATTTGATCGAGAATTTGCATTTGAATCTTCATTTTTTAAAAAATAAAATTTATATATTTCTAAATTGCATAAAAAGTACTATTAGTCACAATAATTGATAATTTAAAATATTGTAAAAATGTATGAAAATTTTACGGCCAAAGATAGATTAATTTGAATCTCGAAATTCAATAGATGCCACATAAATTAAAACGGAGAGAGTAAGTAGATTTCGACAATAATAACCAACAAACATGTGTGTATAAATTTGACTAACAGATATAATTATTTTGATCGACCAGCTAAATGTGTAATTAGTTACTTGTTTTTAACACACATATTGTATGTATGTATGTACATTTGACTAGCAAATATAGTTATTTTGATCAATCGGTTAAAAATATAGTTACTTGCCTTTAAAACATTAAGATAGGATAAGATTATACTATATATTATTATATATAAATTAAATCCATTCTCAAATGATCGTTTGATATAGGGAATATTCTTTTGATACGTAGGGGATGTTCTTTGGAAGAAAGTATGTATTTTTTTTTTTTTAAAATTTGGCAGTAAAATTTAGTTTAATATTTTAACTTTATGAGCATTTATTTATTGTCCCAATTTTAAATAAAGTGAATAAATATAATCTTAAAACATATAATTTCAGTCTCACAATGACAAATGCATAATGTCATTGGCATGTTAGCATCAGGTCAGAGTTATGTCATAAATTATTTATATTTTATTTTTTTTCTCTCCTTCTCTTCTCCTATGGAAACACCACAAATATGGAGAAAATGTGTACCAATTATTTATATTTTATATTAATTAATTTATAAAATCATAAATTATGTTAATGTGATTATTTTATTTCGACGAAAATCTTAATTTTAATAGAGTAAAGTTTGATAAATTTATTCTCTAATTTATCTGGAAAAAAGAGATGAAAATGCAGAAGAGGTGGAATGGGGTTTGGAGATTAGACAAAGGAGAAGGGATGGGGTGAGCAGTTGGAAAGAGGAGAAGGGGAGTGGGGTGGATAGATCGAAAGAAGAGATACACTGTATCCAAGTAGATTCATATTTATGTGGGATACAGTGACTCTCTCGCTTGCCTCAATCCTCTCTCGCATCTTTTCCTGTGTATGTGTATTAGAATCAATCTAAAATGTATCTAGTATTTTGGATAGATACATGTATTTAGCATGATTCACATGTATTTAGGATACACTAACTCTCACTCGTCTCTCTACTTCTCTCACTCGCCTATTTCCTATGTAGAGTGTATTTAATAGCAAAAAGTACATGTATCTAGGTGATCGAAATCTGACTTGAAATCTAATATAAAACTATTAATTAGTAAGATTACATGTAATTATTCAAACTATATGAACAATTAGTGAATATATTTGGAATGCTTGTGTAATTGTATAATTAGCCCAAAAATTATCCACACTCAACATTTATATAAAAATCAATAATTCATGTCATCTTTTACTCAACATGGACCATGAAATCAAGCACATAAGTTTCTTTGTGATATGTATATAGTTATAAATTTAGATACAATGACTTTTTTTAGAATCTAGTATAAGCAAATCAATTACAATCCAAACTTCCAAATATTAATTTTTTAACTAACTTCATTAAATTAGTATTATATTCAACATGTCTTCTATTAGGGTCCTCCTTGCACCTACGACTCACCACACCAATTTATTATCATGTTTGACTATGATTACATTGCACCCCAAAAAATTAGAATCTATTTTGAGAAAAAATTTTAAATAAGTCAATTCAAACAGCTGTAAGTTTCCCCTTTGAGCGGGGGAAAGTGTTGAACCACAAAGATATACTATATGCAACCTTATTTTGTATGTTTACAAGAAACTATTTCACTATTAAAATGCATGACCTTCTAATCACACGACAAGAACTTTATCAGTTACGTTAACACTTGCCTAACCACCCCAACTAGATCTATTCATCCATTACAACCAAGTGCACAAGTGCTAAGAGAAACCACTACAACCTTATCTTGAAATCAATCTTTTAAAACCTTATATGTCACATAACAAGTTTGATTTCTAGACAAGTATTTTGTCTTTGTCACACCTTGTAGATGCAATTTAATGTGCTAGTTACATCGCATGGACATAAGAAACAAAAAGAAAAATGTCACGCTTGGGAAAATGACTTATTAGACAGGCAGTCAAAGGTGTATGACTTTCAATGTTGCATATGTGCTAAAGCAAAACAAAGTTTGATGTTGCTTGAAATAATTGGTCCTTCTTTTTAGCTTACATAGCTAACAATAGGTTTGGGGCAACATCTAAACTTTTTATACTAAAAAATGTCAGGAAAAAAAGAATTTTTTTAAGGCGACATGTTTAAAATCATAATATTTTTTAAATTTTATATCAAATAAAATAATATCAAACAAATTAAAACGGAATGATGTAATATAATATCATTTTCAACTTTTTCATTATACTTTTACCAAAGGTCCACATGCTGGGAAAAATATCATTGTATTGTCTTGGTCTTACTAGGTCCAGTTACTATCAATCTCTCACCTTCTGCCACGTGGCAGTGTCATGTACTCACATTATAGTTCTCATATTTAGATGTATTTGATATATAAAATGTTTTTTCCTCTATCAAATCATAATAATCACAATTAAATGTTCATAAAAGTGAATTTGTAATTTGAAAAATAACTTTAATATGTATTCTCTTATTATATAAGAGACAGTTTGAAGCTGAAGGACGCATGTTTACATCAATATATCTGCTTCAGCAAAGACATTTTTATAATCTCTTTAAAAATTAATTTACTTTACTTTAATTAGTTGTATAATTTTATTAAAATTATGGGATCAGCTTTAACTATGACATTTAATTTTAAATTCACATCCTTTAGTTATTGTGTTACTATTTTAATTATTTAATGAATATCACTTCAAAGTTCATCAATACTAAATACTATTTATGAGGTATTTATTCTACATTTAATGAGATGATTTAATATCATTTTAGTTAATATCACATAAAAAATAAATTTATGAGCCAGTGCACAGGACATAATTTTCTTAATAGTATATATGTATAAATGGGGGATTCATCAATTCAAATTTTATAAGTCCTAATTACTTAGATAAGTTATTATTAACACACATACAATATTTGGTCAAAACTATTGAATTCATCTGACCTATATTAAATGACCTTTTATATTCGCTCGAATATATACATATTGGTGACGTATAAATTATTTACACTATTTGTGCATATAAGTTAAATGCAATTTAATTTGTTGACACAATCTTTTAGATATAAATAGTTACTTTTCTCTTACTTGCAATGATATTTCCCATTATATAAAAACTATTGTAGGATTCCATCACTATTTTCTATCATCATACAATTTCTTCTATATCTTCATCTTCTTCTTTTTGCTCCTCTATGCTTTTATTCATTCAAATTTATTAGTCAAGCCCTAGTCTCTACCCTAGAATACCCACTCCCAAAGCTTGATCTTTTCCTTTTCTTTATTCCTCTCACAAAAGATATGTTCTTTATGGAATAAAGCAACACCTAAGGTTCTTGATAACTTGAAAGATTTATAATCAAAGCCCTAGCTTGATTGGCCAACTTTTGGAGATTTTGTTCTTACAAAACCCTATATATGTTTCCTAAAAGTAACATCCTTCATGACCCTTTTTTCTACACCTCACAAGAATTGCTTAAACAATCTTATAATACATATGTTCATCATCATCAAAACCCTAATTCAACTTCAACAATAGTAGTTGAAGAAGAAAAAGATGATCCATTTTTCTTGAACTTCCCTTCTCCATTTCTTGATGACCATGAACTCCCACTAAGCCAAATATTTTCTCAAAAGTATCATCAAAAGCTAGAGGTTAGTGATAACCATGAGTGTAATAATCAAGCTGATCTAGGCAACATCGTTAAAGATAACTACAATGTTGACAATTCAAGATCTACACGACTCAACGTGAAAATCATGGGAGACCAGAGTTTAAATCATGCTATTAAAAGCCCTGAGATGGACACATCATCACCATCATCAAAGAAGAGAAAACTAAGTACAAAACCGCGAAGGAGAACAGGAAAAAAGGATAGGCATAGCAAGATTTGCACAGCTCAAGGTGTGAGAGACAGGAGGATGAGATTATCCCTTCAAATAGCACGTAAGTTCTTCGATCTCCAAGACATGTTAGGGTTTGATAAGGCAAGTAATACCATAGAATGGTTGTTTTCCAAGTCCAAGAATGCCATCAAAGAGCTCTCAAGAAACATCCCAAAAGAGAATAATAGTAGTGATAATCAAAACAATGATGATCATAGAAAATTGAGAAAAATTGGTTCAAGTGACAAGCCAATAAGAGCAAAGGCAAGGAACAAAACTAAAGAGAAAATGATGATCAAATTAGATCACATGGACAAAAAGGGCAATCGAAAATTGGATGAAACAAACCCTATAGGTATTGATAAATTAGGGTCAAATTCAAGATCTCTTGAACATCAATTTGCTAATGTTGGGATCATTGAAAGGTACTTAGGTGGTGCAAGTTATTCTTCAATAACTTCTATATTTGATTATGACAACAATGGAGTAATCAAAGGAGACAGAGATATTTCTGACAATTGCTACAATATGGGGATTCTTGAAAATTGTTTAATGACAAATGAGGTTCAAATGCCATTTGCAGGTAATAATACTAGCTCAATTTATTTGGACAATTCAAGGTTTCATCAATTTTAGATCTTGGACCAAGAAAATCATTTCTTCTGCAGGCGTTAAAGACTAAAAAGGGCAGCTCGATATACTAAGCTCTCCTATGCTGGGGGTTCTGAAAAGCCAGATCACAAGGGCATTAAGATTTTCTTTTTTCTTTTTGGTTTGTTGATTTATGAAATATGGAAAAGTTTGGTATTTTTGAACTTTGCTATTTGATTGTAGAAAGGTTAAGAAGTAATAAATTTTTTTTTATGTTTGTACTACTTGCTTTTAATTTGTTGATTTGAGATTTCTTTTATTATTGGATTTGGAATTTAGTATACATATATAGTTATTAATTATGTTAGGTTGCTTGAACTCTCCAAAAATATTAGGGTGCTCGAGTGACATTTTTCAAAAATGTGTTATTTTTAAAAGATCCAACGAACGACCCTCTAGTTAAAACATCTTTTAAGGACCCGAACAACCAGGTTATACTTTAGAGTTGTTTATGCTTCTATAGAATTATTTTCAGAATCCATATATAATATTAGGTAGTTAGTCAAATTTATACAAATGAATCGTGTTATACTAAGATCCTCATTTATACAACAATAATATATCGAGTGAAATTCTATGAATAGAGTCTGGAGAGAATAAAATGTACGCAGATCTTACCTCTACTTCATAGAGAAAAATCCTCATTTATATTAATTATTATTAATTGAAAGATGGTACATTAGCTACATACCCATTTATCTAGGTGGATTGAAATTTTTTTTAGACTTTAAACTAATTGAGCTCAATCACATGAATATTGCATTGTATATATTTATGGAAATTTATTATTTAGAAGATCCATTAAAGATAGGCTATAATTACATTAGTTGTAAACTTAATGCAACCATCATCTTCTATCTAGATTTAGAATCTATGGCTAGCCACATGTATAATATGTGTGATCTTGAATGATTTTATCGGAAAGTTACCTATATGTGTGTATAAAAAAAATAGTGTATATGTAGATAAAAAATTACATTTTGTTCATATATATCTAGCCTAGCTTGAATATCCTCTATGAGCTCATGTAAATTGAATTTATAAAGTTTGATGAGTGTATAACTAGAAAAAATGTAGGTTATTAGAGTATATGAGTGTTTAATTGTAATCAATAAGTCATGTTCGTGGTTAATCATGATTTGATGAATGAATACAAAAGTACTCAATAGTGTTGTTATTGAAAGATCGAGTAAAAGATGATTGTGTATAGAGAGAAAAAATGTAGGTTGTTAGAGTATATGAGTGTGTTATTGTAATCGATAGATTATGTTGTTAATCAAGATTTGGCGAATGAATACAAAAGTACTTAACAATATTATTATTGAAAGATTGAGTAAAAGATGATTATTCAGCGGCCATCACAACTTTCATTACTTTTCTTAAATTCTCGCGTTGAGATCAATTCAAGGGATATCAGTGCTCAAAAACTAGATTAAGTTACGTATATAGGTACTTTCTGATGTACTCATATATGACACTAAGTGCTAGTTTGGATCGATTTATTTCAAATGCTTTGAAGCTGTTTTAAGTTAAAATAATTTTTAAGCACTTTTGGAGCGTTTGGATAAATAAAAAAGAAGTGCTTGTGAGCACTTAATTTTAAACTAAAATGATAAAAATAAGTCAAAAATCCAAAAATCAATCCAAACAAGCTCTTAAAAATATGATCTGTTGGATTTCTTTTTCCTCTTAATTCCCTTATGTAGATTTTCTGATAATATAGTCAGAATATCTGCAAGAACTCTTATAATATCTTACCATTACTTCAGAATCGGTTTATGACACAATGAAAATGTCCAATTGTAGGATGATGTGATGCTTCAACGACTTGGTTGGAAATATAACAACTTCAAGTTTAGGTGATCAAGATTAGACTTGATAAATTCCTATTTGTAATTCTATGTTTAATCTTTAATTTTCCAAATTAACACCCTAAGCTAGCTTAATCTTTTCTAATGTATCAAATATGCCTCAAATTCCATGATCATTTCTCAATTAATTACTTAACTATTAATAGAATTAATTAAAACAAAAAAAAAGTTTTTTTATCCATGGCTTATATTATTTCAACAAGTCAATTGCGATTTCTATATACCTACCATAAATTTAAAGAGATATTAATTTTTCCTTTTGGTATATTTATTGTAAGTGTCAGATGCCCCACTTAATTTAACATTGTCTTTTTTTTTTTAATATATAATATCCTCAAATTGATATATAGTCAGTCAAAGTAAAAGAGAAGTCATGTTCAAAATAATAAATACTAATTAGCACATAGAATTGAATGAATTTTTGCAGACAACATTCATTCGTTGTTTTTAAACTATCAATTGAATTTTTTTTTTTTAAAATTCCCTTACAAATACATCACTTTTCTCTCACAGATACATTCATATTTGCCCTTCAGATAAATTCATTTCCTCTCTGATACATACCTGTCTCCCTGTCGAATATATTCATTTCCTGACCCTCTCTGATACCTCCCTCTCTCTCTCATACATCCTCTCCTCTCGAATACATCCCTCCCCTATGTATTCGGATGTTTTATTCTGATACACCCTCTGCTATGTATCCAGATGTAACTAAAAGTCCAAAACCTGAATTTCATAAATTTTAAAAGATTTTTGTAATTTCGAAAAGTGTAAGGAAATAGTGCTAACATTATGAAATTTATATAAGATATACTTAAAATTTTATCTATATACGTATGTCTTAATTCTAGAATAATTAATTATGAGGGTAAAATTAGAAAAGAATAATTAATTTTCTCTTAATTATCTAAATTAATAACTATTTTAAAATAATTATTTTTAATATAACGACAACTAAAATGAAACGAACAAAATACTGAACTGTCAAGTCGATATAACTTTTAGAGTCTTAAATATCATAAACCTATGCGACTGTATCAAACTGCTGAGAGGAAGTATACACAAGAGCCGACATATTTTATTTTACAATAGGAAAACTTCTCGAATATTTTCATCATGCTATACTCCTTCCGTCCATCTTTAGTTGGCCCCTATACTATTTTGGGATGTCCAACAATATTTGTCCACTTTATAAAATCAAGAGACAATTTTACACTTAGTTCCTAATTTACCCTTACCATTAATTATAGTCATTTTCCTGTTACATTTTTCAAGACATCGTATTTATTATATTCAAAGGGTAATTTGATAAAATTATCCCATTATTTACTATTTCTTAATCTGTGTGCCAAGTCAATAGAGGCCGAGTAAAATTGGATGGAGGAAGTATAAGATGTTATATTTCATATTCTATTGTCAATATAGTATTTTGAGCTAGCTCAAACTTGATGATATTGCAATCAATAGTATTAAATTATTGCAGTGTACAACAAAGAAAAAGACCACACAACTTCATGGAGCTAATTTTATTTATTGCAGCATTTAAATAAAAATGTACTATAGAAAAGAATAGAAATAATAACATACTATAAGTCAATCTATTGTGTTGACTATAGTAAATTGAGGTTACCAACTCAATAAATTCATTCAAGAAGAGCCAAAGACCCATGTCATTTAAGTTACTTTCTTCATGATATTCACAGTCAAATATTCTGACACATATTATTCGTTTTGGCTCAATACATCTTATGAATTTATTTTTTGAACGGTATCATTATTGACCTAAAAGTACGTAAATACACCCAAAAACAACTTGTCAGCCATTCTTTGAGATCTATCCTCATTGATCTATCCTCTGTCATAGACATCACAATGAAGTAAATCAGTATGTCATCTTATTTCAACAATTGATTCAATAGGTTAGATAAAAATCATTATGACTATATAATATACACATAGTTTAGCCTTAATACATCAACAACATAACTAGCCCCTTATACTTGTGAGTAAATTTTATTTTAAGCACTTAAGTTAGTTATGATTTGATCTAATTAAGTGTTAGCTACATGATAAAATGTCTTTATTATACATTTTCGGTTCATTTTTCGAAACACTTTTGTGTGTATTCTCAGTGTATATTAGATACTTAAGTTAAATAGATCGACCCTATTTGGATATAATGCAAAATGATCCTAATTAGGATATGCATGTATAACTATAGACCACAAGATTAAATAACATTCTGGTACATAATACATATCTTTAGTTTAGAATCATAAAATTCAAAAGTACTCTTTACGATTTTTCTAAATTCTGTGTCAACTCAAAATTAAATAAATAAATTAAAATAATGAGAGTTTTTTATTTATTTATTTATTTATTTCCAATTTTGTAATTTACTTTCTCTTGACTAATTATTGAAGCCCAACATAAAAGTTAGCATATCATTTTCTTATTCAAAACATTATGGACCACAAAAAGAAAGATTTCTTTTAGGGTCAGAAAGCTAAACTCTACGGGATGTATTTATCATCTCGTGCGAGTTAACATCATAGCATGTTAGCATTATAAATTTCAAATATTTATAGTCACACAAATGCGAGTATGTTGTAAGAAAAATTACATTTTTAAAAAGTTTTATATCGATTCAGACTACGTCATAAATAAATTGTGTATGTACTTCTGATAGATTATTAAGCATTTATTGCCTTTTTCACCAAATTGGGATCTGCTAGAAAAAGAATTAATTCTTAAAATTGATTTTTTTTTGGAAGAATTTCAGAAGCAGAACACTGATAACTGCAACGTGTTTTGTCAAAGGTTGTTTTTCTGTTGGAGAGACAAATGGGTGTATTTGTGTGTGTTTGAATAGAATACTCCTTAAGCTACATCAAAAAAAGAAAGATAATTAATACTATTGTCTGTCCCACTAATATTGTGTCACTTACTGGTTCTTGAGTCTCATTAAATTCATTTTCATGTCGAACAGTTTCATATTAGAAGGTAAAACGTTCTTTTAACACTATGTTACTTAAGAAAGTCGAACTTGAGACTTCTGATTAAGAATGAAGGAATACTTATCTCACAATCATCGTTGCTTGTGTCACATAAATTGGTTCTTCATGAGTTCTTTTCAGTTGGTTTCTCATCTGATGTCTAATAATAAGATTAATGTTCGACTAAATTTAGATTTGTATTGGAAAGTTGACTAAATTAGGAGTCTTGGAATAACTGATAAAGTTGTTGTCATATGAACAGGAGCTTATGGATTCAAGCCTTGGAAACAACTTGTGGCATCAATGTAAAGTAAGACTGCGTACAACGGACCCTTGTGGTCGGGCTCTTCCTCGATTTCTGCTCATAGCAGGAACTTTAGTGTACTGGACTTGCCATTTTTACTCTTTATTGGAAAGTTACGAGAAAAGGACATAAATAGTCCCTCATCTATTAGAGTAGGTCTAAAATGGTCCCTTAACTATACACTTACCGGTTTTAGTCCTTGAACTATCCAAAAACTTATCAAATTTAGTCTCCATGTACTTTTATACAAACAACATACGGAATCTATACGCCTCCATTAGATTAAACCGTTAAGCAATTTCAATTAGCAATTCCGCCACTTATTTCTCTTTCCCCACTACTTTTTTCTCACGTTCTTGTGAAAAAAAACCCTAACCCCAACGATTCATCTTTGTTGTCGAAATTCGCCGTTAATGTC
>DF357403.1:2134-52790 GCA_000787875.1 Solanum virginianum | reverse complement strand
CGAATCTGAAATATCTGATTAAGGACGGAGGCGGAAAATTAGGTTTGGTGAATGTTGTTGTATGTGTGAGTTGTGAAAGAAAGTTACTAAGGGAGCACATGAGTAGTTGTAACGGCACGGCAAATAGAGAGTAATATAGACTACTTATTAACTAACATCATAATTATTTGTATGAAATTAATTGATGTTGTTGGGAAGTATATATTTCTATTTCAATGCTAAATATTAATGTGTAATGCACGTGAAAAGTTGGGTACATATATACATATATTAGCAAAATTAAAGCCCCATGATACTTAACTTTTTTTTTTAAAAAAAGAAATTGTAAAGCACTTGATTTTAATTAGAGACGGAATTAAAACTTTGAATTTATTATTAAGTTTGAATTCTAGAAAAGATAATTCATCTAATTCCTTTTAATTAATGGAATTAATGCCCCTTCATACTAAAAAATATCACAAAAAAATCTATTGATTTTTCTATTTGAAATAAAGGGGCATAAAAAAAAGGAATGAGAGGGATAAGGTTTCTCTCACTTTTGGTTAAAAAATAATAAAAATATCACATAAAATGAAATCGAAAGAAAGTTTATGTTCTATTTGGTTCTTTCTTTGTTCTTGTAAAGGACCATAAAATGTCAACTTCGTTAAAAGTTACAGGTTCTTTTTCACTCAATATTCAATATTTACATTAAAACTCAATTATATTCGATTCGCACATATATAGCATGGTTCATTTATGAAAACGGTGGTTTTAATATCTCTCAAACAAATCTCATGATAGTAATATTTGTGAATGAAAAAGAATAGGAAAAAGTAACTCTCTCCGTCCATCTTTACTTGGCCTCTATTGACTTCGCACAGGAATTAAAATGTAGTAAATGATAGCGGTGATTTTACCAAATTATCCTTTGAATATAATTAATATAATATCTTGAAAAATATAATAGGAAAAGAACTATAGTTAATGATAAGGGTAAATTAGGAACTAACCGTAAAATTATTTCTTGATTTTATAAACTGGATAAGTATTGTTAGACATTCAAAAATAATATAAGGGCCAACTAAAGATGAACGAAGGAAGAATAACATGATGAAAATAAATTGCTTGAGAATGCATAAACCATCCATTGCAAAGATATATGCAATTATTTTGAATCTTATAAAAGTTAGAAATGTGACATTGAAGTTTAGACAACAATTCACTTTTGAGTTAGTAATTTTTTATTATTCATGATGGTGATGTTTGTCCAGAATAAACTTACTTCCCTGCGTGAAAATATTAAATGATTAACGGCAGGTAATATTAATTATACTACTCGATCGCTCATGCATAAAGCATATCGATCGTATTCACATAGGATTTGAAAAAGGACAAGCAAATATAATAAACACATTTATCTTAAAACAAGACGCATTATTGATTGCTTTCATGAACTATTCAAATTCGTACGTAAAAGCTGGAATAATCATGATTTAAATTAATTATTTTAGATTAGATTTTATCATTCAATATAATTAAAGCAAAAGCACCAAACATAGGCTTTGATTTTAATTCTTACATAGAGTTATAGCCAATTTGATTTTACTCTCCCATTTACAAGACAAAATAATTGAATTTTTTTCTTCTAAAGATGCAATAGTACTCGTGGAAAAAGAAAGGGAATTTTTATTTTGTACTCATCACAATTTTTTTTTTAAAAAATAATTAATGGTATTTGGATCGATATATTGTACCTTGACTAATTTTATCAGCATAGATATTAAATAATTTTATCTATTCAAATTAGAACAGATCGAGAAAAATCACCTACTATTTAGCAAACAAAAAATTGTAAATACAAAAATACATAAGATATTTGTTGGTGTCATTTTTTAATTTGTTAACTAAAAAAAAGGTATAATAAACTATATTACAAAGGAACAAAAAATGAAGATGATGTCTTTATGTCACACCTTTCTTCCTCATGATGGTTAAGTTAGAAAATTAATTGACTCTTAACCTTCTCATTGGTAGAACAAAATAATTAAAGTGAAAAGTCAATTTCTAAGTGTTGTTAATTACCCAAGAAAATTACCTAGACTATAGAAGTCTAGAAGGTGAGATTTGATTTTTGTTTTTGTAGTTTTTTGAGTCGAGAGTCGATATTCGATATTTATATTGAGGTCTGATTAATATTTAAATTCACGTTAAAAAATTAAAATATCAAAAGTTCCCTAGCTAATAGGGATCGAGATAATTTTGTAATGAAATTTAAAAATTCTAATTAAAGATAAACAAGTACTTGCCACTCTATAAGTTGTTGGTACGTAAATTATCATTGCGTTTACCATCTTTGGTTAAAACATAAATTACACAGCGTTCACTTTCCTTATAATTAAAAAATATTCTTTTAAAAGTCTTAAGGTGTGTTTGGTGCAAAGAAGAAAGTTTTCCAATAAAATATCTTATTAATTATGTTTTGAATTGATGCGTACTTTTTTAAAAATTTATTTTTTAATGTTTAGTAATTATATATAACAAAAAAATTGTCTCAAGATCATTTTGTATAATCAAGAAAAACAGTGTGAGATAGGGGGTTGTATAATTCAAATCTGCCTATGAATTATTTTATTATAAATTATTTATTTTATTTGTTATATTTGTAGTCTATTCATATTGAAGTTACCAATAAATTACTACATCATTTCGTATTTTCCTTTATCATTAACAAAGCTTCAATACGATTTTTTTCCTTATACGAACAATAATTTCTAAAATTTTACTTAATATATTAAAGATTATAAAAATAAAATAATATTTTGATATATTTTATATATCATTACTTTGATATCACAAAAATTAAAACGAAGGGAGAAGAATTTTAACTCTTCATATACTTTATATATGTTTGGAGTGCATGTTTACTAGTACTGAAAGATTTGCCAATTTCTTCTCATGGGAAGCACGTAGAATCACATAAAATTTGTATAAATTATAATAATACATGCATCAAGATTGGCAAAACATGTCCACTAAGACTGCCATAGTCCACATAGAATATTATGTTAATAGTACAAATGAAAAAAATCATCTTCACCCCCCAAAAACTTTGTTACGTTTAATAAATTTAATTGAGTGTTAATATAAATATCGAACACAAAAAGATGATTAAAAAGAAGAAGAAGAAAAGTATAAGGATTTATCAGTGACATCACAATATTCAAATGGATTTTTATTATATAAAAAGAATATATAACATATATGTTATTGTCATACTACATATAAAAATGATTTTAGAAAGATATACAGGGTTTAGGGTTCAGGTCAGGTTCAGGTTCAGGTTTAGGTTTAGGGGCTCTAGCGCCAGAATCCTGGTGGGATTTTATGGGCCAAGGAACAGGAAATAGGCAATTTCAGATGGATGTTAGCTCACGGATTCAGGCGCTGACGATCCAGGTGGCTTCGGCGCAAGATTCCAAAAAAATCATACTAGTGGGTCCGCAACTAGCTTGGCAAGAGGCCCAGGTGGCCCGACCACAACTAGCTGGTAGGATTTTATGGGCCAAGTAGCCAAAATAGGCGATTTTGGTAATTTTCTGTGGGTGTTAGCCCATGGATTCATATGCTGCATTGGGGTCCGGTACAAGATTCCTAAAAAATCATATGAGTGGGTCCACAATGAGCCCAGCAAGAAGCCCAAATCACCCGGAGGCATTAACGGAGGCCCTGGTAGGATTTTATGGGCCAAGGAAGTCGAAACAGGCAATTTTGACAGTTTTTTGTGGGTGATAGCCCACGAAGTCTGGCACTGTATGGGGCTTCGGTGCAAAATTCTTGAAAAATTATACGAGAGGGTTCGCAACGAGCCCGGCAAGAGGTCCAGGTGGCCCGGTGGCGTTGTCGAAGGCCTTGTAGGATTTTATGAGCCAAGAAAGCAGAAACAGACGATTTCGGCAGTTTTCTGTGGGTGTTAGCCCACAGATTCTGCCGCTGCATGGGGCTCCGGTGCAAGATTCATTCCAATCCATCGAATTATTGGACTTTGGATGCAAAAGATTTATAGATGAAGCTAACCATTTCGATAAGATATCCAAATTAACTCCTTCCTGGTTGAAAGGAATTCCTATAGCTCCAACAAACAAAGTAAAGAGTCCTAATAAAATGCACCTCACTTGGTGGCGCCATAAAATCTGATTTTTATGGCGCCACCAATTGAGGTGCATTTTTTTCAACTTGGATCCCATGAGGCGGACCTTGGAAAGTTTTAACATAAGCAGGAGGGATTCGCAGATCTTCCAGACGTAGAGCGCGCAGGGCTTTGAACCCAAATACATTACCTACAATGGAAGTAAACATATTGGTAACGGAACCTTCTTCAAAAAGGTCTAAAGGGTAAGCTACATAAGCAATATATTGATCTTTTTCTCCAACAACACGCTCGATGCTACCATCATACGAGTGGGTCTGCAAAGAGCCCAGCAAGAGGCCCCGGTGGCCCGACGGTGTTGGTGGAGGCCTGGTAGAATTTTATAGGCTAAGAAAGCCGAAACATGAGATTTCAACAGTTTTCTATGGGTGTTAGCCCACAAATTCTGGCGCTGCATGGGGCTTCGACATAAGATTCTTAAAAAATTATACGAGTGGGTCCGTAATTAGCTCGACAAGTGGCCTTGGTGGCTCGGTGGCATTGGCGGAGGACTGGTAGGATTTTATGGGCCAAGAAGCCGAAACAGGCGATTTCAAAAGTTTTTGATGGGTGTTAGCCTTCGGATTCTGGCGCTGCATGAGGCTCCGACTCAAGATTCCTGAAGAATCATACGAATGGATTTGCAACGATCCTTTTAAGAGGCCTATGTAGCCCGACGGTGTTAGTGGAGGCATGGTAAGATTTTATGATCCAAGAAAGCTGAAATAGGCAATTTTGGCAGTTTTTTGTGGGTGTTAGCCCACAGATTTTGGCGTTGCATGGGGCTTCGGCGTAAGATTTCCTAAAAATTATATAAGTGGGTCCCAACGATCTCGGCAAGAGTCCAGGTGGCCCGGCAGCATTGGCAAATGCCTGGTAAGATTTTATGGGCCAAGGAAGCCGAAACAGGCGATTTCAACAGTTTTTTGTGGTGTTAGCACACAACTTATGATGCTGCATGGGGCTCCGGCATAAGATCCCCAAAATATCATACAAGTGGGTCTGCAACGAGCCCGACAAGAGGCCCAGGTAGCCCAACGACAATGGTGCAGGCTTGGTAGGATTTTATGGGCCACAGAATCTGGAGCAGGTGATTTCAACAGTTTTCTGTGGGTGTTAGCTCACAAATTCTGGTGCTGCATAGGGCTTTAGCGCAAGATTCTCAAAAAATCATATGAGTGGGTCCGTAACGAGTCCCGCAAGAGGCCTAGGTGGCCTAGTTGAGCTGGCGAAGGCTTAGTAGGATTTTATGGGCCAAGGAAGCTGTAACAGGCGATTTTGATAGTTTTCTATGGGTGTTAGCTCACGGATTCTGGCGCTGGATGGGGCTCCACCACAAGATTCTCAAAACATCATATGAGTGGTCCGCAGCGAGCCCGATAAGAGGCCCAGGTGCCCCGGTGGTGTTGGTAGAGGCCTTGTAGGAATTTATGGGCCAAGAAAGCCGAAATAGGCAATTTCGGCAGTTTTCTGTGGGTGTTAGTCCATGGATTATGGCGCTTCACGGGGCTCCAGTGCAAGATTCTCGAAAATTCATACGAGTGGGTCCGTAATGAGCCCGATAAGAGGATCAGGTAGCTCGGCAATGTTGGTAGATGCCTGCTAGGATTTTATGGACCAAGGAAGCCGAAACCAGTTATTTTAGTAGTTTTCTATAGGTGTTAGCCCATAAATTCTGGTGCTGCATGAGACTCCAGCACAATATTCCCAAAAAATTATATGAATGGGTCTGTAATGAGCCATACAAGAGGTCCAAGTAGCCTGGTGACGTGTGTGGAGGCCTATTAGGATTTATCGGCCAAGAAAGTCGAAATAGGTGATATCGATAGTTTTTTGTGGGTGTTAACCCATGGATTCTAGCGTTGAATGAGGTTTCGATGATAGATTCCCAAAAAATTATACGAGTGGATCCAAAACGAGCCCGGCAAGAGGCCTAGGTGGCTCAGCGGTGTTGGCGGAGACCTGGTAGGATTTTTTGGGCTAAGAAAGCCGAAACAGGTGATTTTGGTAGTTTTTTGTGGGTGTTAGCCCACAAATTCTGGCACTACATGGAACTCCAGTAAGATTCTTGAAAAATCATACAAGTGGGTCCACAACAAGCCTGGCAAAAGGACCAGGTTGCTCAACGTCATTGCCGGAGGCCTGATAGGACTTTATGGGCCAAGAAAGCCAAAGCAGGCAATTTTAACAGTTTTTTGTGGGTGTTAGACCACGAATTCTGGCATTACATGGGGCTTCAGCGGAAGATTTCAAAAAAATCATATGCTTGGGTTCGAAATGAGCCCAGTAAGAGGCTTAAGTGGCCGGACGATGTTGGCGAAGGCCTGGTAAGATTTTATAGGCCAAATAAGCCAAAAAAAATGATTTTGACAGTTTTTTGTGGGTGTTAGCACACAGATACTGCCACTACATGGGGCTTTAGTGTAAGATTCCAAAAAAAATCATACAAATGGGTCCTCAATGAGCCCAACAAGAGGCCAGGTGGCCCGATAGCGTTGGCGAAGGTCTGATAGGATTTTATGGGCCAAGAAAGCCGAAATAAGTGATTTCGGCAGTGTTCTATGGGTGTTAGCCACGGATTCTTGCGCTGCATGGGGTTCCGACGCAAGATTCCTAAAAAATCAGATGAATGGATTCGTAACGAGTCTAGCAAGATGCCCAGTTGGCCTGGAGGCGTTGGCGGAGGCTTGGTAAGATTTTATGGGCCAAGAAAGCCGAAACAGGTGATATCAACAATTTTTTGTGGGTGATAGCCCCCAATTCTAGCACTACATGGGTCTCCGACGCAAGATTCTCGAAAAATCATATGAGTAAGTTCGCAACGAGCCTTGTAAGAAGTCCAGGTGGCCCGGTGGTGTTGGTGGAGGCCTAGGAGGATTTTATGGTCCAAGGAAGCCGAAACAGGTTATTTCGACAGTTTTTTATGGGTGTTAGCCCATGGATTCTGGCACTTCATGGGGCTCCGGCATAAGATTTCCAAAAAATCATACGAGCGAATTCGTAATAAGCCCGGCAAGAGACCAAGTGGCCCAGCATCATTAGTGGAGGCCTGGTAGGATTTTATGGGCAAAGCAAATCGAAAAAGTCAATTTTGACAGTTTTCTATGGGTATTAGCCCACGAATTTTGGAGCTGCATGGGGCTCTAGAAATATTCTCAAAAAAATATACGAATTGGTCCATATTACGCTCGAAAAATGGCCCAGGTGACCCGACGGTGTTGGCGGAGGTCTGGTAGGATTTTATGGGCCAAGGTAGCCGAAACATGCGATTTCGGTAGTTTTCTATAGGTGTTTACCCATGGATTTTGCGCTGTATAGGGCTCCGGCACAAGATTCTTGAAAAATCATACAAGTGTGTCCTCAACAAGCCCAACAAGTGGCCTAGGTGGCCCGGTGGCGTTGGCGCAAGCCTGATAGGATTTTATGGGCCAAGGAAGTCGAAAGAGGTGATTTCGAAAGTTTTCGATGGGTGTTAGCCCTCGGATTCTAACGCTGCATAAGGCTCCGACATAAGATTCCTGAAAAATCATACGAATGGATTTGCAACGAGCCTGGAAAGAGGCCTAGGTGGCCTAGCTGTGTTGGCGGAGGCCTGATAAGATTTTATGAGCCAAGAAAGCTGAAACAGGCAATTTTGACAGTTTTTTGTGGGAATGCCCACTATTTATGGCGTTGCATGGGGATTCAGTGCAACATTCCCTAAAAATCAGGTGGCCCGACGACATTGGCGGAGGCCTTGTAGGATTTTATGGGCCAAGGAAGTCGAAAATGGCATTTTCGACAGTTTCTGTGGGTGTTTGCGCATAGATTCTGGTGCTGCATGGGGCTCCGATGCAAGATTCATGAAAAATCATATGAGTGGGTACGCAATGAGCCTGACAAGAGGCCTAGGTGGCCCAGCAGAGTTGGAGTAGTTCTGGTAGGATTTTATGGGCCGAGAAAGCCGAAACAGGCGATTTCAACAATTTTCTATGGGTGTTAGCCCATGGATTCTGGCGCTACATGGGGTTTTAGCTCAAGATTCTTGAGAAGTCATACTAATGGGTCCGCAACAAACTCGACAAGAGGCCTAAGTGCCTTGACGGCGTTGGCGGAGGCCTAATAGGATTTTATGGGCCAAGTAATTTGAAACAAACGATTTCAGTAGTTTTCTATAGGCGTTAGCCCATGAATTTTGGTGTTGCAGGGGGCTCTAGCGCATGATTCTCGAAAAATCATACGAGTGGTTCTGAAACGAGCTCGGCAAGAGGTCTAGGTGGCCCGGCGGCGTTGGCAAAGACTTGGTAGGATTTTATGGGCCAAGGAAGCCAAAACAAGTGATTTCAGCAGTTTCCTATGGGTGGTAGTCCGATTCTGGCACTGCATGGGGCTCCGACACATGATTTCCGAAAAATCATACGAGTGGATCCGCAATGAGCCAGGCAAGAGGGCTAGGTGTCCCTGCGGCATTGGCGGAGGCCTGGTAGGATTTTATGGGTCAAGAAAGCCGAAACAGGCGATTTTTGTAATTTTTTGTGGGTGTTAGCCCAAGGATTCTGGCACTGCATGAGGCTCCAACGTAAGATTCTCAAAAAATCATACGAATGGGTCTGCAATGGGCCCAACAATAGTCCAGGTAGCCAGGTGGCATTAGCGGAGGCCTGCCTGGATTTTATGGGCCAAGGAAGCCGGAATAGGTGTTTTCAATAGTTTTCTGTGGGTGTTAGCCCACAAATTCTATCATTGCATGGGTCTCCATCGCAAGATTCTAGAAAAATCATACGAGTGGATCAGCAACGAGTCCGGTAAGAGGCCCAGGTTGCCCGACGGCATTGATAGAGGCCTAGTAGTATTTATGGGCCAAGGAAGCCAAAACATGGGATTTTAGCAATTTTTTGTGGGTGTTAGCCTATGTATTATGGCGCTGCGTGGGGCTCTGGCATAAGATTCCCAAAGAATCATACGAGTGGGTCTGTAACGATCCCAGCAAGAGGCCCAGGTGGCCCGGTGGCGTTAGTGGAGTCCTGGTAGGAGTTTATGGACCAAGGAAGTCAAAACTGGCGATTTTGGCAGTAAGCCCATAGATTTTGGTGCTGCATGGGGCTCTGGCGTAAGATTCTCGAAAAATCATACGAGTTGGTCCGCAATGAGCCTGATAATAGGTTGAGGTACCAACGGCATTGGCGGAGGCCTGGTAGGATTTTATTGGCCAAGAAAGTCGAAACAGGCAATTTCGACAGATTTTTGTGGGTGTTAGCCCATGAATTCTGGCGCTGCATGGATCTTTGACGCAAAATTCTCCAAGAGTCATACGAGTGAGTCTGCAACGAGCTCGCCAAAAGGACCAACCGGCAGTGGTAGAGGTTTAGTAGTATTTTTATAGGCCAAGGAAGCTGAAACAGACGATTTTGGCCATTTTCTGTGGGTGTTAGCCCACAGATTCTAGCGCTGCGTGGGGCTCCAACGCAATATTCTTAAAAAATTATACGAGTGGGTCTGTAACAAGCCCGCAAGAGGTCCACGTGGCTCGGGGGCGTTAACAGAGGCATGTTAGGATTTTATGGGCCAAGGATGTGGAAACAGGCGATTTCAGCATTTTTCTATTGGTGTTAGCCTACGGATTCTGGGGTTGCATGGGGCTCCAGTGCAAGATTCTCGATAAATCATATAAGTGGGTCTGTAATGAGCTTGTCAAGAGGCCCAGGTTTCCCGGCGTCGTTGTCGGAGGCCTGGTAGGATTTTATGGGCCAAAGAAAGCCAATATATTTGATTTTAGCAGTTTTCAGTATGTGTTAACCCATGGATTCTGGCGCTACAATATCCAGCGCAAGTTTTTCAAAAAATTATATGAGTGGATCTGCAACGAGCCCGAAAAGAGTCCCAGGTGTCCGGGCGGCGTTGGTAGAGGCCTTATAGGATTTTATAGGCCAAGAAAGCCGAAACAGGTAATTTCGACAGTTTTCTGTGGGTGTTAGCTCACAAATTCTGGCGCTGTATGGAGCTCCAGTGCAAGATTCTTGAAGAATCATACGAGTGGATCTGCAACGAGCCCGGGAAGAGGCCTAGATGGTCCAGCGACGTTGGCGGAGTTTTGGTAGGATTTTATGGTCCAAGAAAGCTGAAATAGACGATTTCGACAGTTTTCTGTGGGTGTTAGCCTATGGATTCTGGCGCTGCATGGGGCTCCAACATAAGAGGCTCAGGTGTCCCAGCGATATTGACGGAGGCCTGGTAGGATTTTATGGGGCAAGGAAGCCGAAACAGGCGATTTCGGCAGTTTTCTGTGGGTGTTAGCCCACGGATTCTGGCGCTGCATGGGGTTCCGGTGCAAGATTTCTAAAAAATTATACGAGTGGGTCCATAACAATCCCGACAAGAGGCCTAGGTGGCCCGACGGTGTTAGCAGAGGTCTGGTAGGATTTTATGGGCCAAGGAAGCCGAAACAGGCTATTTCGACAGTTTTCTGTAGGTGTTAATCCACGGATTCTGGGGCTGCAAGGGGTTCCAGCACAATTTTCTCCAAAAATCATATAAGTGGGTCCGCAACAAGGTCGGCTAGAGTCCCAGGTGGCTCGGCGATCGGGAGGGACGCCTTGTTGGATTTTATGGGTCAAGGAACAAGAAACTGAAAAAAAAATTGCCAATTAAAATTTTGTTTTTTATTTATATAATATTTCATACTATTTTAAATTACATAAATCTAATATTATAGTGCATTATCCCTATATTTTTCATTCACTTTTTTTAGCCTAAAGCCATTGTTTTGGTGGCTTTAGCGTTGAACCTTCCTTCGTACAAGTGAAATACCATATTTTAAGAAGCCTTTGTACAAGTAAAATATTATATTTTATGAAGGCTTCGTACTGGTAAAATATCATATTTGAAGAAGACTTATTTCTGAATATCATTTGAATGACTTAAGCAATATAAAAGATCGCTTACCTTAACGCTACATAAAAATTATAGTCCATAAATTTCAAGATATATAGTTTTCATGAGACATGTAGGTGACTTTTAATTTGACGATATTTGGAATATTGTTTACTTAATAATGAAAAAATCTTAATATAATTATATTGACCTAATCCAAACTTAAATAATTGATAAACACGTCTTCAATGATATCAACAATGAAAATAGTGCTTGAATTGGTCAAATTAGTATAAATTTGTTTTATAACTAAAATAAATACATTAATAAAGCATGAGTTATTAAAGACTAAGTAAAAATTAGTGGTTAAACTTTATTGGTTAAAAGTCTTCAAAGAAACAAACCATCAAATAATTTCTTGAACAGAAATGGCTTTTTTCTCGTATTATAATTTTTTTAGTTGACTTACTTAGTCATGCAATTAAAAAAATAATATATGAAACTTACTTCATAAAATAATTAAAATATTATTTAAATTATATACAGTGACAATACAAAAATATAATTATACTATTAATATATCTTTACCTATTATAAAAGATCAAAAACATTTATCTGTAATTATTTTGTAAATGATCTGTAAATATTTTTTATATTATCAGTACATAAAATTTATACCCACCCCCACCCCCACCCCAATTTATATACTCCTTACTCTTCAAGATTCAACCATTTCTTTAATTTCTTCTTCATCTCCTTCCCTTAAATAACAACTTAGAAAATCTACAAAGATCCAAGTACCCTAATTTTGTTTAAAATGGTTCGTCCAATATTTTCTTCAAGAATTAATGGTGATAATTTATGTACTTTCATGCCATTAGCAATTGGTTTATTTGTTTCAATAATAGCCATTGTAGCACTATGTGCTAAACATGCAAAAAAAACTTCAAAAAAATCCATGTCTAATGTATATGAATCCAAGATTGTTCCAAAGTTGTCATCACCAGTGCATAACATGACCAAAAAAGGCGGTGAAGATTCCGGTGAAGTGGCCGGAGAAGTGGCCGGAGAACAAAAAGGGTTGTGGCAAAAGGCAATTATAATGGGTGAAAAATGTCAACCACCACAATTTTCAGGTGTGATATATTATGATTCTTTTGGAAATAGGGTTTCTGAACTTCCAAGATCACCAAGAGCTAGTCCATTGCCAAGATATGCTTGCTAATTATTTTAAATTTTATTATCTATAGATAATTCTGTGTAATTTTCTCTTGAGAATAAGAATATGATGTTCTCTCTATTTGAAATTGCAAAATGTACATGAGGTAGGAATAACATCTGCCTATACACTATATTCTCTTCAGATTTTATTCATAGAATTATTCCATGTATACGTTGATATATGATGCACGTAAAATAATATGACAGAATCAAATAGTAATTAAGGGGTTCATATACTATTTATATATGATATTATCTATGTGTATTAGATGTCGAACCCCTTTGGTTAATTTATATGTCTACTTCTTAAAATTCTGAACCCCTTATAGAAAATCTTGGCCCCCATCGATTAAAGGTATTTTTCTTCTCCATATATTTTGTTGGATTTTATAGATTAATTTCATGTGTGGTTGCTCAACTTTACCTATTGTAACATTAAAATCATTGAACTTTATATTGTATATATGATAGTAAGTATTCCAAACTATTTTGTTGTGTTAAGATAACTAAATTTTTTTATTGTTATATGAGTAAAATTTAATAACCGTATTAAAAATTAACTCGGGATTCTCTCTCTTTCTCTTATTAAGTTTTGTTTTGATGATGCTAATTTACTTGGATTCTAAAAAAATATTTCATTCATTTAATTTATTATTCACTTTATGAAAAGCTAAGAGGAGTTTAATATAAATTTTCATACAATAAAAAGAATAAATTAAAATACTCAATAAAGAATAAATTTATTACAATTCGCATAATTTATGCGAATACAATTTGAGTATTGTATAATTCACGCAATTTATACAAAACGTTGTGTGTAAATCAAATTATATAACAAAATATACAAACACTACAAATTATATAACGAATTTTACGCTATGGAAAAATTGTGAATTGTATAACAAATTATACAAACATATACGTACAAACGCTGCACGAATTATAGAAACGCTACTATAACTATAGTTACAAAATATAATTACCCAAACTATAACTATCGAGCATAATTAAGATATTTTAAAGTTATTATAAGTGAAAATTCCTCTTTTAGAGAACTTCTAATTCTAAATAATCTCTAATTTACCTTAAAAGATATATTAATATTATTTAACTCCAACAAAAGCATCCATAGAATTCACATAGTTAACTCCTACTAGTTATTAAGGAAAGTTATTTGATTAATTAATTGTAACTAATAATTTTTTTAACTAATCAAATTCAACTACAATTTTTTTTCCATATGTATTTATCATGTAAATGGATAAAATATGGAGAATTATATATCTTTGTGGTTGACATTTATTTGAAAAGGTAAAAGTTGGGTTACTTCAAGGAGCAAAGTAAACAATTTGGCTTTTCACTCAATCAAGTTTAGAATTGGTCAAATTTATCTAAATTTTTGTTTATAACAGAAATCTCGAATTTGATTCATAAAAATAAGTAAAAAAATATATACCTTTGAATGAATTTTATGCAATACAAAATTAAATAAATTGAGACTTCAAAACATAATTCACATAAATGCGAAACAAATAAAAAAGAGAAAAGAGATAAGATTGCTAGAAATTTATAATGTTAATATAAAGATCAACTTACAAATTTGGGGAGAAAATAACAAAAAATATCTTTTATAGTTTAATGTAGATTCAAAATAGCCCTCTTAGATATGTATGGAACAATTTTGATTCTTTAAAATTATCAAAATTTATAACTTTTTAAAAAATCATTGAATATTTATCGAATTCAAATATAATATGTTAGATTTTATGAAAATAATGAAACTCTTTTTAACAAAAACTCATATTTAAAAGTATAATATTGTAGTTTTTATATAGAGATTGGTATAAAAATTTTAAGGTATAACTTTATCTAAATTTTTTATATTATCTTTTTTCATGTCTCACGCAATTTTCTGTAATGCAAATTTTAAGATTTCATGAGAAATTCTTAATATTTATGATTAAATCTTTCTTCTCCACGATTTTCATAATATCTAATAAGAGCAATAAATATTTAATAGAGACCAAGAGAATGCTTATCATGAAAAATGCAAGTATTTAAAAGAAAAAAAATATTTTTTTAAAAACAAATAATAATATTTAAAAATTAAAATTATGTTTCGCCAGTCATACAAATTGAAGAAATTTTTTTGGTGCTTTTAAAATTCGACAATTTTAAAAAAAAATTATAGTCAAATATATTTTTATAGTTCAAATTTTAAAAATAAAAAAATAAAATTATGATCACACACGATCAATTTAAAGAACCACAATTATCATTACACATGCTTAAGGAAGTATTTTGAATCTAATATCAAACCTAAGGACCATTTTTGTTACTTTTATTTTCTCTTTATGAGTAGGAAAACAGTCTAATCTATCACGATTAATAATTAATTCATTTATTAATTTAAATTTATCTTGATTCATTCAAATTTAATTTAAATATTTTTTTTAATTTTTTATTTGATATTTAAAGTCGGTGAAGTCTCATTAAATTAAAATAAATAGCGTACTTCATTTAAGATGGTGTTTCACAAGATTTTTTTTCATTTTCAAGATTCAAACCGAACGTGAAGCAGTCAGTGCATCTTGTTCAGCTCAAACATCTTATTTGGCAGGAATACTAGCCTAACTTGTCTGAATTGTTGATATTGGATTTTGAATCTGCTACTCTCTGATAGAAAAATGTCAAGTTCCACTATGCAAATCTTAACATCATCTTCATTATTCTCAACCCAAAAGAACCAATTTTCTCAAATTTTCAACAAAAAGATAAAATCTCCAGCCGAAACAAGGAGGAGGAGACCAAGAATGGAGATTTTGGCCATGGCTAGTGATGATTCAGCTAAAAATGACAAACCCACTAAGCTAATTACCTTTTTGGGTAAAGGGGGTTCTGGTAAAACCACTTCTGCCATTTTTGCTGCTCAGGTTTGTCAATTAAAAAGTAAAATTTTGTTATAAAGATTCTAACTTTATGTTCTTTTTCTACCTTTAAGTAGTAGATGTATGTTGTCGTTGTTGTTTTGGTTGGAAATGTGGGGTTTTGTTGATTCTTCTTTGGTGTGAGTGTGTGTGTGTGGCTTCTGTGAGAGGATAAGAATTGTTTGTTTGTTGGATGTTTAAGAAAGAGTGAGTTCATTTTCTCTTATGTAGAGCTTTTATATTAGTGCTAAAACTTTGCCTGGAGAAGGGCTTATGTTTTTTGATTGGATTGGGTGAGATAAAAGCAGGAGGTTCCCAATCTGGTATGGTGTACTGGACTTAGCAAAGTACTTGAGTAAGGTCTGTACGGTCTGTGTACATTTTACCCTCCCAGACCCCACTTGTGGGATTCCACTAGGTAGATTGTTGTTGTTGTTGTTGTTGTTGTTGTTGTTGTTGTTGTTGTTGTTGTGTATTATAATGAAATGAGGATTGGGATATTTTGGATTTTCTTGTCAAGAGGGCATCCTATGATTCTTCGCTTATAAGGTCAGTAAAGAGTTTAAAGCTTACTTTGCATACTCCGATTAGTTCACGATTAAAGCTGTTAAATGTGTTTAGTCTCATTGGTGAGATTACTAGTGGAATATTTAGCTATGCAGTTGAATAGTGTGTATTACTCGTTTTAAAGATCAAGGAAACTGAATTTTAACCAAAACTAAGTAAAGATTGAATTTTTCTTGTTGACTTGTATGTTTCTTTTAATCGAGTTAAGCTATGATTATGAGGTTTGTGACAATATATTCAACAAAGCTCAGAAGAGAAGAATAAGTGGTGATATTTCATCGCTGTTACTTTCACGATTTTGTTCATTTGTCTTAAATAAAATTCAAGTTCAACTGTCTTTTCTTAGAAACTGTTTTCATGGAATTATACCTATTTTTAATACATATTCAAAATCGGAAGAGCTTAGTTTTTAACTTCAATACTGTTATTTATGATTCTGCTTAGGATGCCCGAGTAAAACCACTTTTTCTCTTGTCACGAGCTCATTCTCTTGTTTGTCAGAAGGAGAACTCGTTACCTTTGTCTATCCTTTTCTTTTCCTTAAACTCTGTGAGCAGTGTAGCAAAGAATAGAAAAAACATCCAGGAGTGCAGGGGAGGGAGTATGAAATGAATAAATCTCATGAATTGTTTAGAAGTTTGTTTTCGAGGGATTAGCATAATGTTTTTTTCCGAGGGATTAGCATAATGGTGTTCTTTTAGGTGACTTAATATCTAGACAAAAGCTATGTTCTGTATGTGATGATGACACATACATTTAGTGCTCATGCAAAATATTAACACAACATTCATCGATCACTGCATGTATGGCTTTATTCTCCCCTATGAATTTTAACAGCGTGATCTTCTATTTAGTGGTTTATTATCTTGGCACTATCATCTTGTTTACGTCGTCTTTTCCCTTTCATTTTCTAGTATATGTCTCTGATATTATTACTTGTTCATCTAATACGTGCACATAAAAAATAAAGAGACATTCTGCATCAACCTTGAATCCACTTGTCTTTTCTCTAATGCTGTATCATACCAGGAATCACGAGCCTCTCCTGCATATGATAAAGTTTGGTAGACTAACTAGCAAATTTCTTTTCTTACCAGCATTATGCAATGGCAGGGCTCAAAACCTGTTTGGTGATACATTCTCAAGATCCGACAGCTGAATATCTTCTGAATTGTAAGATTGGGACATCCCCAATAACATGCAACAACAATCTTTCAGCTATTAGATTGGAAACTACAAAAGTCTGTTCCTGTTATAACCCTGCTTCACCTGTCTTCCTGCAATATTGAGATTGTACATTTGGTTGCAATTCGTTTAGGCTGAACAATAATCAGTAATTGCAGATGCTCCTTGAACCTCTCAACAAGCTGAAGCAAGCAGATGCTCGTCTTAATATGACTCAAGGAGTTCTTGAAGGGGTGGGTATGTAACTTAGTGGTGTGTTTATCTGACATTCTTTCGCCAGAAAATGGATGAGTCGCTCTTTGAGTAACTTTCTTCGAAATATAATAGGTGGTCGGAGAAGAGCTTGGAGTACTTCCTGGAATGGATTGCATATTTTCATCCCTAGCACTCGAGCAGCTTGTAGGATTTTTTGAAAATGTGGTTCAACAGAACAGCAAAAAAGAGAAATTTGACATTATTATATATGACGGCATGAGTACTGAAGAAACGATCCGGATGATTGGTGCGACCAGCAAAGCAAGGTTAGATCTTCTCCAAGACTTGTCAAATGTCTCTATGCCAAAACTGATGTGGAGTATCATATCACTATTTCCACATGCAGATTATACTTAAAATATCTCCGCAATTTAGCTGAAAAAACTGATTTAGGAAGGTTGGCAAGTCCCTCACTGTTGAGACTTATGGAAGAAGCCATGACTCTAAGCGGTAGAAAACCTAATCTGAATGGGAAAATGAGTTCAGAAATTTGGGATCTTCTAGAACAAGTATTGGAGGTACGCCAGCTACTTGTCTGTTTTCGAGATACCATCTATTTTGAACTAAAGGTTCTATTGATTTTGCATGCTACAGAGAGGGTCTACAATATTCGCCGAGCCAAAAAGGTTTGGTTGCTACATTGTGATGGATAGAGATAGCCCTCTGTCTGTGGCGTCTGCTTTACGTTACTGGGGTTGCATAATCCAGGCTGGTGCACAGGTTTCCGGTGCATTTGCTCTTACAACATCGAATTCGAGTGGAGAAGTAGGGGCAACAATTGAGGACTTTTCACCTTTGCCTTCTGCTTTTGTTCCATCTATCTCAGCCGGAGCCCATTTAGATTGGAACAAAATTATGCAGGATAGTCATAGCGAGAGTGCACGGAATCTTCTGACTGTAACAGCTCATAAGACCAGCATTCCTCCGGTTACCTTTGATCCAACAAACAAAATTGTCACACTACTCATGCCCGGTTTTGACAAATCAGAAATCAAGCTATATCAAGTACGTACTATGGTTTATTTTACCTTTGTGCACTATGTGAGGTGATCCTCTTGTGAATTCCAATGCAATTAAATTCTTCACTGGATACTATTTTGGTAACGGGTTCAAGCGTTGGAAACAACCTCTGGCAGAAATGTAAGGTAAGACTGTGTATAACAGACCCTTGTGGTCAGGCCTTCCCCGGACCCTTGCATAGTAGGAGCTTTAGTGCACCGTGCTTTCCCTTTATACTATTTTGGTAACATACCTTAATCAAATGCTCGATGGATAAGAATTTATAACTAACCGATAATTTCTGTAAGCATTGGCATTTGCTGCAAAGAAAACCTGACTATGAAACATTAAACGGATGCTTTCATTTACATGAAGCATTATACTATGTAGGATATGATAAGATTTTTGCTGTTAATATAGCACATGAAAAGTTCTTCTGACATGTAACTTGTTCTAGTTATCCAAGTTGAGAGTGTTCGACTCTTTGAAGCTACTACGATGACCAAAGGCTCGTTGTTGTTATTGTTCTCACCATCATCTTTACAATTCATGCTACTGAAAATCAAATCATATGGTGAAATTAATCAAAATTTCTGGCTATTTGCAGTTTAGAGGAGGGTCTGAGTTATTGGTGGAAGCTGGTGATCAGAGACGCGTGATTCGTCTACCATCTCAACTTCAAGGGAAGGTTGGAGGTGCCAAATTTGCAGATAGAAGTCTTGTCATCACAATGAGATAGCAGATGAAACCAAGAAACCTCACTTACACACATAGCTACAAGCATGCAGAAAGAGTCACTTCACATCAAATGTTGTAACATCATGAGTTTTTACATGGCCAAGCAGTAAATAAATCCTTTTCCTTTTTACATACAACATGGAGGTTGTCCATGTTAAATGGAGAAAAGGATACTGATGATTGAGTCTCCATAGATTAAAATCTCAAGTTTCTGGTAGATGATTTATATGGCCATATTCACATGTAATAAATACTCAAATTTCACAGAATTGATGAATATGGAGTTCCAAATTCATTCATTGTCAAGTGATGTTCTCAAAAGTGTTTTACACTACAATATTTATTCTTGCAACTTCTTTTAAACTAATCTGTGTTATCTGATATTTGAATTGTACAATTGTGCAAGATACAACATGTTTACTATACTTGGAGAAAATGATGAAATAGCCAGGTAATTTTGTTTTATCTAACATTCTCCTTTGAATTGTACTAATGTGCAAGATAGAATATGTTTTCTATACTTGGAGAAAAAGATGAAATATACAATGACCAAAGCTAAAATACAAAGTCTCATGGTTCCTGTGTATTCTCTCCTCCTGTTTGTGACTGAACACGACTCCTTAGTTCTTCAAACGCCTTCATGCTTTCAGCATCAAATCCTCCAGCGAACTGAGAAGGAAAAAGGAAAGACGAAAAAGAAGGATTTTCAAAGCCGAGCTTGTGAATTGTTGAATCTGTATCTCTAAAACAAGTGAACAAAAATGCAGGTGTGGTGTATGTACCTGATGAACTCTGAAAGCAAAACGAACCCCTTGTAGAATCAAGAATTCTCTGTTTGGTTCCTTCTCGGGTCCATCCATGGCATCAAGCTCTGATGATACACGTTTCATGTACTTCCTCGCCAATTGTACTGAGGAAAGCTTGATCTGCACAAGAGGAAAACATAACAGATCATTTCTCCGCACACTTCTTTTGTTCATAAGTGAAACCACATTGTATGTTAGTTACAGAGGTTTTTGATATTTGTGAAAATATGCTAAAGTGGAAACTTCACGACATTCTAAGGTTTTCTTGCAGCATGGTTCTTGGTGGAAAATATGTTTAAAAGCCTTGAGAAAGAGCATCAGAGTGACATTCTACATGAGAACATACCTTGCCAACAACACCTGAATCTTGCAACCAATCAGTAGGAATTCCAAATTCTCTGTATCGTGATGCAGCCATATCGCGAGTACGCAATAGGGCATAAACACTTTGTTCCAGCCTGGCATCCAGAATAAAAAACTGAGCTAGCTATAGAAGAATGAAATGAGGAGACAAAAAAAAAAGGAACAACTACACATGAAAGGGTACCAATTCCAAATAAGCAGAAGTTTAAATATGGTATGGATTTGTAGTTTAATTCTCAACCATTTTCACATCAGACCAGTGGAATAGCCAGGATTTTCACTAAGAAGTACAAAATACAAAAGAAGCCATAGGGGGTTCGACATCTACTATATATACATAAAAGTAATTTTAACCATGTATAAACGGTGTAATTTTCCGGCAAAGGGGATTCGGATGAACCCTCATCCTTACCTGGCTCCGCTCCTGCATCCTAACAAACCTAAAATATCTTGTTTAAACACAAGATGCATAGATATCATTAGAGACTTACTTTTCCAGTAACCTGTACATCTTTTTCAAAGCAGTATCACATTGAAGATTTGGGTCATCTACAAAGGTGGTTACTTGCTTTTCTAGTTTCATTAGATCTTGATATTCGAAGGCAGCCTCTCTCAATGCATCCGCTTTTCCCTCAGGCCAGTCAAAGTGCTTGAGGACAGCTCGTTCGTCAACCTTGAAAATAATCAGTGAGATACACTGTTAACAAGTATATAAGAAAGTGGGTGGTCCTTGACGCTTGAGAGAGATTAATTAACCAACAATTTTCATATCCACCATAAAGAAGTATGATTAATAAGTCTTAATTTAAGGAAAAGGGAATTTGAAGGTGTTATGTCAAGAGGAAATACCAAGAAGGAGAGTTCTTCATCTAGCCAGTTCACGAATGCGACTAGATCCTCAACATTGGTAAAAGAAGCAGCACGGACTTCAGCTGCTAATGACTCGACAAATTCACCTTGACTTTCCACATCAGCTTTCACCTGGTTTTGCACAATTCTCCTTTGAGTCAGAATAGGGTAATAGGCACATACATTTATTCAAAGGAGTAGAAGAGAAGTTCTACATACAGCTAAGAGGAATGTGGATCTGTTTTCTATCTCCCCGATCATGTTGCTTCTTGCATCGGATGTGTTTGAAGTAGCGGTTATCAAAGCTGATGTGTCCTTCTTTGACTCACGTTTCATCAATGATTGGTAGAATTCAACTAATTCAGGAGCACGATGGACCTTATCACCTCCAGCTCCTCCTTTCATTAGAGATCCAGGAGGAGGTGGCGGTCTAGGAGGTCCTCTGCCAGGTGGCGGTGGTGGTAGTGGAGCGCCAGGTGGAGGTGGTGGTGGTGGTGGACCACCAGGTGCTCCACCTGTAACATTATTATCAGCTGGAGCTGGACCACCTCCTGATCGTTTAGGAGGTGGACGAGGAGTCCTAGTAGGTCTTTTCTCAATATTAACAAGTTTCATTTTGCTAACTGCTTGAGCGTCGGTTTTGCTATCACCAGACTGCTCTGCTGAGTCACCAGAGGCGGACATCTCCGGCAAAACTGCTACCGACCCTGGCAGTGATACCGGCTTCTCTTTCAGTTGAGCAAGTTTTGGAGGCAAGGACTTCTCAAACCTTGCTGCTCTTGCCTGCTCGGCTTTTACCTTAATTCGCTTCTCTCGTTCTACTGCTAGTTTATGCCTATCTTTGAATGCCGGATACTTCTCATCTAGAACTCCTTCCACTGATTTTGACATTAGAGAGAACGATGATGCAACTGAATTCAGTGCGTCAGCAGAAGATTCTTGTGTCCGTGTTTCCGGGGAATCATATTCCTCAGCTGTTCCAAAACTAGTGATGGCTACAGTGTCACCCGCATTCCTAAGCATTAGTGATTCCAGCGGGCCTCTTGGTCTAGCGCTCATACTCATCCTACCAGGAGATGCTCCCCCAAGAGATCTTGCTGGTGAAGACATAATACTAGAATCGTCTTTACCGCCTCTACTGCCCCATTTCTTCAACTTCTGGATTAAGTTGGGCTTTCTACTGAAACTACTAAATCTGCTAGTGGAACTGTCGATAGAAGCATTATCAAAGTCTTCACTACCAGGAGAAGATGGCTGAGAAAAATTGCTTTCGAGATCTGTATCTCCTTGGCCTCGTTCAGATCCTGCGTATTCTAACATCAATTGTTTGGCCTTATGTTGAGATCTTGGGCTCAGATTTTTACTGAGATCACGAGCAGATATTTTTCCTTGAGGTGTTTGGTAGTTCTGAAGTTCAAATCTTAAGCATGCATTGACCCAGCGAAGATAAACTAGCTCTTCAACTTCACTAAATCTGTTCATTTGAAGTCCTTCTACTTGTTTAAGAAGATCTTCATTTGTATGCTTCAAATTAGTTACTTCTTCCCTCACCTGCGCAACCATTTCATTCTGCAGAAGCATGCCAAAAATGAGTCAGGAATCATCAAAAACATCACATAATCATTCTCATTAGAAGCTGAGGATCTCAAATTATTCAGTGGCGGGAGTGACACAATTGTCAAAATTAGGAACAAGTGCGTCCATAAGTTCAGCAGAACCTAATAGCTTTGGTTCAAGACATTGAATTTTATGCTTCACAATTTACTTAATATGTGTTAATAGTTTATCCAGAACCAGTAAGGTAATCTTTTCTAGAAATCAGAATCCCTAAATTCAAAAAATTAGCTCTGTCTCTCGTCAAAATAGAAGAAACTAAAGAGCATGAGAAACATCAAAAGCATAATATGACAATTATGATAATTACAAGAAATCAGAATATGGCTATATATTCCAAAATATTTTAAGGTAGATGCATTAAGAAAGCAGAGCGATAAGCTATAAACACACAGAGATTGTCCTAAACTTGATCAATGACATGAAAATACTGGTCTCAGGTATTGAATTTACCTCTGTCACATTAGACAGCTTTGCGATTTTAGATTCAGCAGCATCCAATTTAATAACCAACTCTCGCTTTTCATGCTGAAGTTCTTTGTTCTTCCTCTTAAGCTCCATAACCTCCACTTCCAACTCCTTCACAAGTTTAAGCTTCTTCTCAACCTCGGAATCTCTCTTAAAAGCTTCCTCTTCCTTTTCTTGAAGTCCGGTAACATGTTGTTTTAGCAACAACAACTGAGCTTTGGTTTGGTTAGCTTCGAGTTGCATCTGCCTTTGCAGCTCCTTAATCTTGCTCCTAGCAGCTTCTAGATCTTTCCTAGCAGTAGCTCCGTGAAAAACCTCCTCTTGAAGCTTTTGTTTCTCAGCCTGTAACGTATTTATCGTGATGTTGAGCATGTCAATCTCAACAGACTTAATCCTGAGCTGCTTTTGTAACTCGAGAATATCTGATTCTTGTTCCTTCAAACCATAATACTCAAGCAACTCCCCTTCAAGCTTCACCTCCCTTTCCTCGAGTTCCTTAACAAGGTTTCGCAATCTTTCAAGTTCATTCGCGTTGTTGGCCATCTCAGTCTGATAAACCTTCTCTCTCTCTTCTCTTCCCGTATCATACTTGTCACTTGGTAATGGAAATTCAATCTCCCCGGATAGAAGATTTTCGAATTCAGGGAAAAGATCATCATCAAGATCAATCTGGTTACCCTGGGCAGGATTTATAATTCCATTGATTAGTTTAACTTCTTCTTTCTCTTCTTCCTCGTCCTACAAGTCACCAAACGGAAAAAAGATATCCAAATAAGGTCAAACCTCTCTACAACAACATTCCACTATAACTGTCATATTTTTTGTCGAACCAATCTTTCATGTCATGTTACACTATATGTTCTCTATAACAACGTTTCTCTCTAACCAAAAAAATATCGAAACAAACACAATAACTCAGTATCAAAATTGTTCCTAAAGAAAATATCAGCACTATTAAGCAAAACAAGAGAGCATAAATTTCACTGTACTTACAACCACTTCTTTGAAGCCATCCGTCGAATATAATAGCTGCTTCTTTTCATCCCCTTCAACCCCTTGTTGTTCACCATTATCTATTCACCAAGTTCATAAAATCACAACATAACCACAAATTAGGCACAAAAAACAAACTCTAATCACCCATTTCATTAAAAATTGAAACTTTACAGCAACTGTTCTATCAATCTCCAATACCAAATACTACTTATTTGCAACAAACACAAATTAGGCACAAAAAACAAACTCTAATCACCTATTTGGATGAATTTTTCCATTAAAAATTGAAACTTTACAGCAACTGCTCTATCAATGTCCAAAACCAAATAGTAATTATTTGCAACATAAACACAAATTAGGCACAAAAAACAAGCTCTAATCACCCATTTGGATGAATTTTTCCATTAAAAATTGAAACTTTACAGCAAATGTTCTATCAATGTCCAAAACTAAATAGTACTTATTAGCAACTAATCAAGAAAATCACCTGAATTCTTGGGTAGAGAGTCAGATGATGGCTTTGAGGGTTTTACATTTATCTGCTTAACTGCATAAGCAGCTATAGAAGCAGCAACCAAGAAACCTACCCTAACTATCATGTAGGTATTTTCAGTGGAAAAAATTGAAGCTTTAACTCATTTAACAACATAAAATAATCCCAACCCATCTTTTATGAAACCCCATAGCTCAAGAATCAATCCATGGACTCATCAAAAATGGAAAAAAGGACAACCCCACAACTGGAAATAACTAATGGTGCAGTTCTTGAAGGGGGGAAAATATTATCGTCTTATCAAGAAAGCAAAAAAGACTGGCTTTTTATACACAACTGTCAAAAATAAACACATAGAGCTACAGGGAACCACTAGTTTCTTGAGTGGCCAATGTTTGGCCAAAGAAGATTGACATTTTTTGGGGATATATAAGGGTTGGGCGGAGGGGGTGGTGGTCTAAAACTTGATGATATGAAGAGGAATATTTAAGAAGAAAGGGACTTGGTATACAGTAAAAATATGAGCTTTGGAACAGGTGACAGCCAAGATTTCTGCATTCTCACTCAAGTGGTAAAGTGGAAAAAGTAATCTTTTATCCCTAATTAGATTAGACTTCTCAAATTTGAATTTGTATCTAAAATTGTCTTTATTTTGTTAGACGTTATCGAGTATGACAGAAATTAAAGTATAGAAGAGTATAAGGACATATTATTCATTGAATATCACAATAGACCATTAAACAAACTCTCTAGAATTTCTAGATTATATATAAAAAGAAGTTTATAAAAGTTATTAGTTATAAGCTTTTAAGGTAAAGAATCAATTTGGTACTAGTTTAAGTATGGAAGGATATATGGGTTTATTATTCGTAGCGGATTCAAATTTTTTTTTAAAGGAGTTTAAAATTTTAAGAAGTAAACATATAAACTAATCAAAGAGCTTTCGACATCTATTATATATATATATAAAAATTATTTTTTTCATATAATTTTTCATTTAAAAGAGTTCAAATAACCTCCTGAGTACTGTGTGGCTCAACCACTGCTTATCTTCGTCAAGCATTAAATGGTGAATCACCAGATAGAACCTTTCGAATTTTTCGATTATAAAAAAAAGTTATGAAATTTATTAATTAAAAGCTTTTAAGGTAAGGACTTGGAGTAAAAATTTGTCTTTTTAATGCATGAATGTTGTCCAATTATTCTTTGTCATTGTGCTGCTAATAAGGTGGACCTTTTGTCCATTTATTAGTTCTCCAATTATGCAGGTGGAACTCAATTACAGACCACAAAAGTCAATTTTTAACTATCTTTCTTTTTTTTCTATTCGATGTCTGATATCTTTCATATGTACGTTTAAAAATTCACATTAAAAAAATATTTTATATTACAAATGATTTTATTTTTGAAACTCACACGTAAGTCCCACTACCTTTGATAGTCAACTTTTAACCATCACAATAAAGGAATTTAATTAATATATTACCTGATTAGTGTGTCTTGCCTGATATGTCCAATAATTAGTTCATTATAGCCAACTAATCAAGATACTAAGATTTTCTTTTCTTTAATATAGAGATTGTTCTCATACATCTATTACATATATATGTGTGGTAATAAGTTGGCACATCTCGATCGACATGCCTACTTAATCAATCAGTTGTTGATTGACGTGTCTACTTAAGCAAGCAGCTGTAGATAACCAGACATCTCTCAGTCAACATGTCTGCTTAATCGAAAAGCTAAGCAGGCAGCTACAACTTATTTTTACTTTATCATGACAACTGTCAATTGACGTTACTGCTTAAGCAAGCAACTACAATGTAGTTTTATTTTATCGTCTTTATTGATCATTTTCTCAATTGTTTCAAGTGTGATTTTACAATATTAACCCTTAACATAAATTAAGTAACATAAAATGTAGTATAAATTGCAATAAAAAAAATTTCCTTTCAATATGCCATAACGCTACTAAAATGTTCCAAGGATTTTCTGTGGGTGTTAGCCCACAGATTCTGGCACTGCATGGGGCTTCAGCGCGACATTCCCGAAAATCATACGAATGGGTCCGCAACGAGTCCAGTAACAGGCCCAAGTGGCCCGACGGCATTGGCGGAGGCCTGGTAGGATTCTATGGGGCAAGGAACAGGAAAAAAGCGATTTCAGCAACTTTCTATGGGTGTTAGCTCAAGGATTCTGGCGTTGCATAGGGCTCTGGTGCGACATTCCTGAAAAATCATAAGAGTGAGTCCGCAACGAGCCCGGCAAGAGGCCTAGGTGGCCCGACGATGTTGGCGGAGGCCTGGTAGGATTTTATGGGCCAAGGAATAGGAAATAGAAGATTTCGGCAGTTTTCTGTGGGTGTTATCCCACGGATTCTAGTGCTGCATGGGGCTCCGACGTGACATTCCTGAAAAATCATACGAGTGTGTCCGCAACGAGCCCGACAAGAGGCCCAGGTAATCCGACGGCGTTGCTGGAGGCCTGGTAGGATTTTATGGGTCAAAGAACAGGAAACAAGCGATTTCGGCAGTTTTCTATGGGGGTTAGCCCACAGATTCTGGTGCTGCATGGGGCTCCGGTGTGACATTCTCGAAAAATCATATAAGTGGGTCCGCAATGAGCTCGGTAAGAGGCTGGTGTTGGTGGAGGCCTGGTAGGATTTTATGAGCTAAGGAACAGGAAACATGCGATTTCGGTAGTTTTCTATGGATGTTATCCCACGAATTTTGGCGCTGCATGGGGCTCCGATGCGACATTCCCGAAAAACTCATACGAGTGGGTCCGCAACGAGCCCGGCAAGAGGTCCAGTTGGCCTGGCGGCATTGGCGGAGACCTAGTAGTATTGGCGGAGGCCTAGTAGGATTTTATGGGCCAAGGAACAGGAAACAGTTGATTTTGGCAGTTTTCTATGGGTGCTAGCCAACAGATATTTGCGTTGCATGGGGCTCCGGCATGATATTTCTGAAAAAATATACAAGTGGGTCCGCAACGAGCCCGGCAAGAGGCCCAGGCAGCCCGACGACGTTTGCAGAGGCCTAATAGGATTTTATGGGCCAAGGAACAAGAAAACAAGCGATTTCGGCAGTTTTTTGTAGGTGTTAGCCCACGAATTTTATCGCTGCATGGGGCTCCGGCGCGACATTTCCAAAAAATCATACGAGTTGGTCCGCAACGAGTCCGACAAGAGGCCCAGATGGTCTGGCGGCATTGGCGGAGACCTGGTAGAATTTTATGGGCTAAGGAACAGAAAACAGGCGATTTTGACAGTTTTCTACGGATGTTAGCCCACGAATTCTGGCGCTGCATAAGGCACCGATGCGACATTCCCAAAAAATCATACGAGTGGGTTTGCAACGAGTCTGACAAGAGGCCCAGGTGGCCTGACAACGTTGGAGGAGGCCTGATAGGATTTTATGGGCCAAGGAATAGGAAATAGGCGATTTCGACAGTTTTTTGTGGGTGTTAGCCCATGGATTCTGGTGCTACATGGGCCTTCGACGTGACATTCCTAAAAACTCATACGAGTGGGTCCGCAGCAAGCCCGGTAAGAGATCCAGGTGGCCTAACGGCATTGACGGAGTCCTGGTGAGATTTAATAGGCCAAGGAATAGTTAACAGATCATTTTAGCAGTTTTCTATGGGTGTTAGCCCACGAATTCTAGCGCTGCATGGGGCTCCCGCGTGACATTCTCAAAAAATCATATGAGTGGGTCTGCAACAAGCCCAGCAAGAGGTCTAGGTGCCCCATCAGCATTGGCGAGGCCTGACAGGATTTTATGGGCCAAGGAATAAGGAACAGGCGATTTCGATAGTTTTCTGTGGGTGTTAGCCAATAGATTCTGGCTCTACATTGGGCTCCGGCGTGACATTCTCAAAATATCATACGAGTGAGTCCTCAACGAGACCGACAAGAGGTCCAGGTGGCCCGACAGCGTTAGTGGAGGCCTGGTAGGATTTTATGGGCCAAGGAACAGGAAATAGGCGATTTCGGCGATTTTCTATGGGTGTTAGCCCATGGATTTTGCCACTGCATGGGGCTCCGGCATAACATTCCAAAAAAAATATACGAGTGGGTTCGCAAGGAGCCCGGCAACAGGCTCAGGTAGCCTGGAGGCATTGGCAGAGGCCTAGTAGTATTTTATGGGCCAAGGAATAGGAAACAAATGATTTCGACAGTTTTCTGTGGTTGTAAGCTCAAGGATTCTGGCGCTGCATGGGGCTTCAGTGCGACATTCTCAAAAAATCATATGAGTGGGTCAGTGACGAGCTTGACAAGAGGCCTAGGTGGCCCGGCGACATTGGTGGAGGCCTGGTAGGATTTTATGGGCCAAGGAACAGGAAATAAGCTATTTCGGCAGTTTTTTGTAGGTGTTAGCCCACGTATTCTGGAGTTGCATGGGGCTTCTCAAAAAATCATACAAGTAGGTTTGTAAGGCCCAGGTGGCCTGGCGGCGTTGAAAGAGGCCTGGTAAGATTTTATGGGCTAAGGAACAGGAATGTAGCGATTTCGACAGTTTTCTATGGGTGTTATCCGACGAATTCTGGCGCTGCATGGTGCTCTGGCGCGACATTTTCGAAAAATCATATGACCAAGCAAGAGGAAACAAGTTATTTTGGAAGTTTTATTTGGATGTTAGCCCATGATTTGTGGCGCCGCCAGCGGATTCGTGCTAACTTTCCCCAAAAATTACACTGATCCGTCCATAACAAGCCCGGCAAGAGGCTCTGGTAGCCCAGCGGCGCTGCAGGACGCCTGGCAGGATTTTATGGGCCAAGCAACAGGAAAGAAGTGATTTTAGCGGTTTTTCGTAGGTGTTAGCCCATAGTTTGTGGCGTTGCCCGGGGATTGGGGACAACTTTCCCGAAGAATTACACTGACTCGTCTGTAACTAGCCCAGCAAGAGGCCAAGGTGGTCTGTTTGCGTCGCAGGACGCCTGGTAGGATTTTATGGGTCAAGCAACAGGAAATAGGCGATTTAGGTAGTTTTCTCTGGGTGTTAGCCCAAGGTTTGTAGCGCTGTCCGGGGATCCGGGCCAACTTTGCCAAAGAATTACACTGATCCGTTTGTAACGAGCCGGCAAGAGGCCTAGGTAGCCAGGCGGCGCCGTAGGAAGCCTATTAAGATTTTATGGGCAAGCAACAGAAAACAGACAATTTTAGCAGTTTTTCATGGATGTTAGCCCACGATTTGTGGCGCTGCCTGGGGATCCGGGCCAACTTTCCCAAAAAAGTTACACTGACCCATCCATAATGAGCCCGAAAAGGGACCCTGTTGGCTCGACAGCGCCGCAGGACGAATGCTAGGATTTTATGGACCAAGCAATAGGAAATTGGCGATTTTGACAGTTTTTCGTGGGTTTTAGCCCACAATTTGTGGCACTACCCGAGGATCCAAGCCAATTTTCCTAAAAAATCACACCGACCAATCTGTAACGAGCCCTGCAAGAGGCTCAAGTGGATTGATGGTGCCTCAAGACGCCTGGTAAGATTTTATAGGCCAAGCAACCGGAAACAAGTGATTTTGACAATTTTTCGTGGTTGTAAGCACACAGTTTTTGGCGTTGCCCAAGGATACAGGCAAACTTTGCCAAATAATTACACCGAGTCGTCCGTAACAAGCCCATCAGGAGGCCCAGGTGGCCCAGCAGCACCACAGGACGTCTGATAAAATTTTATGCGCCAAGCAACCGAAAACAAGCGATTTTAGAAGTTTTTCATGGGTATTTGCCCACGATTTAGGCCACTGTCTGGGGATCTGGGCCAACTTTCCCGAATAATTACATCGACCCATCTATAACGAGTACAGCAAGAGGCCTAGGTGGCCCGACGGCGCTGCAGGATCACTGGTAGGATTTTATGGGCCAAGCAATATGAAACAAGTTATTTTGAAAGTTTTTTGTGGGTGTTAGCCCACAATTTATGGCGTTGCCCGGGAATTCGTTCCAACTTTCCCCAAAAATTACACAGATTCGTCCGTAACGAGCCCAGCAAGAGGCCCAGGACGCCTAGCTGGATTTTATGGGACAACCAATAGAAAACAAGCGATTTTGACAGTTTTTCGTGGGTGTTAGCCCATAAATTCTAGGGCTGCTGGGGCTCGAGGCCCATTTTTCCCAAAAATTTATACAAGCACGTCCATAATGAGCCTTCCAAGAGACCCAGTAGCCCGGCGGCGCCGAACGATGCCTGCTAGCATTTTATGGGCTCCAAAACAGAAAACAGATGATTTCGACAGTTTTTTGTGAGTTTAGCCCATGAATTCTAAGGTTGCCGATGAATTTCCTCTACCTCAACTCTTGTTCTCTAATAGAATTGCCCCACATGGAAACCATGGAGGATTTTGAGGACGAATATTATATAGAATTTGAATATTATGTTGAAAAAAACACTGCTTTCTTCGATTCCTCATACCACATATGACTATATTTTGATGATAAATCAAGGAGTTCCTCATTCGTTAGCTTATTGAAAACCTGTAAACAAATGCTTTATCAAACTGACGAAAAAAACAATGCATTCTTCTTCAAAATACAACAAAAAGTTAACTCTTCAATTTCTTTCTGCCAATGATAGAGATCAACAACTGCCATCCATAACTCTTCAAAAGTGATTTTTATATAGTTTACAAGATGCCACCAAGAAAATATTTAAGAGGAAAATTGATCATGAAAACATTAACACAGATGGATTATTAAACTTATAGGAGGACTCTTCTCCTATTGCTCCTCCCATTTCCACCTTCGTTCAACCTCCTCGAGAACTTTAGCACGAGCTTGACTTCTTCTCGCTTCATCCTCGACCCATGATCTGTTTCAACAAAACATGCATTGTCAACTACCTAAACATATTGAAATAGAAAATGCAACCATCAGATCAGTGGAATGTTGGAATTAGTTTCCCATTTTTGCTTCTTTTTGCAGTGCCACCACAACTTTAATGCTCAACCATTCCCTCGCAGGTCACCTCACCAAAAGAAAAAGCATGTTTTCGGTGTTATTTTTTTTTTGCATATTTTCATGCCAAATACAGACTACGAGTGCTAATGAGTTATCAACCTCCCTTGGTCTTTCCCTTGGTCTCTAACTATGTTCTGGGAGTAATTCAATAAAAAGTCTTGGGGAGTACTATGATCATGTTTAAACCACTTGTGGAACTACATTAGGTAATGTTGTTGTTGTTATGATCATGTTTGTCAATAGAAGATGTCCCAAGTCTAAGACTTCATCAGCGTCTCAACAAATACTTCACTCTTATGTTGTCTACAATCTATGCAGTATAGAGCAGACGTACGCCTTAGCATGATTAGTCATACTTCCTAAAGCTATTTAACATTCACTGAACTTCTGCATGTTGAAACTCCATAAGCTATTAAAGGATACGACAAAACAAATTAAACAACAGTTACCATTGCAGAAAAAGACGAAGTAAACAAAAGCTACAAGTGATTAACACAAATTTGTACCTCAGTTTTCGCAAAGCTTCAATTTCAGCTTCCAACATAGATTTTTTGTCAAGCAAAGCTTCATGCTTAACCTGCAAATCATGAATCGTACTGCTTAAATCACACTGCTCATCCACATACTTAAACTTCTCACATGCTAGCCTTTCGGACATCTCATCGACCTCTTCCTTAAGACTAGAAAGTAGCTGTTTCTGACAGTCTAGAGCTGCCTTCTGCCTCAGAAGCTCAGCTCGAGCAATCCCTTGTACAATTTTTTCCTGTTCTAAGTCTCTAACAATAGCAAGATAAGCACTCTCTACCTCCAAACCACGACTTCTTTCTGCTTCCTTTTCACTCTCCCAAATCCTCTGTATTTCTCCTCTATCAAGCAGGTCGGACTTTATTTCTTCCATTGTCATTAGTCTCGATAAATTTTCTGCTTCAAGTTTTGCCAGTTCACTTTGTATATATTCTTCCATCCTCCCACTTGTCAGCGAAACAGCTGCCTGAGCCTTCGTGGATGGTTTATCAGGCTGGAATCGTTTCGCCTGTCCTGTAAATGATCATACATAGGTGATTAACAGACTTCCAAATCCATAGCTTCAGTATACTTAACTGTCTTGCATGCACTAAATTCCTCCTATATCTTTTTATTTTTCTACCACGTCACCCAAAAATGTAATTCTTTGTGCGTTAGGGCAAAACAGAGAAAGAAAGAGACCAAAAACTCTCCGAAGAATGCTCTGTTCGCCAGCCTGTAAATCGACAAAAAGTTCCACCAAAGCTCCAGAATTGATGTCCCTTGCATCCAGAAAGCCTATGTTCTTCCTTGATATCTGAACTGTACACAGAGTAAGATATTCAGGCAGATAAAGGGCATCAAAATCTCATTAAAGTTGGAACCAGTGCTGGAGCATGGTCTTTCCCCTACCTCTACGTCTATCCCTGGCATGACTTCGTACTCTAATTTGGCTTTCCAACTAATTAGATCTTGGCGAGACAAAAATCTGAAACACCAAAACAGACATTAAGTAGAAGCATAGATGAAGGCAACGAAGGGAGAAATGATATGAAGCGACAAAAACAACAAAGGGAAGGGAAAGGAGGGAGAGAGAGATGAAAATCATAGTACCTATCGGGGTAAAAACAGACACCCTTGTCTTCTGAAACATTTGGAGTGGAAGCAAACTCCTTATCTGACAGCTTGCTAGGAATAATACCAGCCTCAGCTAGCGCTGAATAACATTTTTTAAGCAAGAACTGTAAGTATTAGCTCCTTCAATGATGACATATATTAAGCTTGGGTAACATCATGTCAAGCTTACATTGAATCGTTGCAAAATCAGGGTCTTCAACACTCACATCATCAAAGGCAGCAATTGTAGAACCAGAAAGCACAACTGATGGAACTATTCGATGGTCTCTACTCCTAGAAGTCAAAAAAGAAAATGGTTAGAATAACTAGCCAGTGGTACTCACATTTTCCTCTTCTTCCAACAAAGAACTGGACAAACAAATATCTTGACCAAAAGTACCTTTCCAGTCGTGCGTTTGCTTTAACTAACCATCTTGCATATTCCCTCCTTGAACATAGTTCATCTGCTTTAACATCATCTTCAATGATCTGTATACTTTAGATTATAATGGTGAACTATGCTTGGAACCGAATTTAAACAATCGAGTGAAGTCAGAGAGCGAGCGGCACAAATAGTGCTACAGCATAAAGTCACAACACTTGACAATAAAACTGCAATATGACAGCCTAATTTCTAATTATTTCTCACAGCATAATGGTAAAGCCATGCTTAGGAGCAAATCATAACAATTGAGTGAAGGGTGAAAAACAGAAGGACAAATAACATTATCAAGTAAAGTCACCATAAACAATAAAGACTACAAAATGTAACAGGCTAGATTTCACAGGAAAAAACACATTACCCAAAGTCATATACTAAGAAGGAGAGATAAGGAAGGAACCACAGTCCAGTTTGAATGTGAAACCTACTAGCTTAATTACATTTCGTTTTTCTAACAGCAGTATCTAGGCAATGTCATTTCTCTGGGCTGCCTTCCTGAGGATGTTACTGAACTTCCCTAAGCCTCCCATCTCACACTCATCACAAGGAAACGTGAAATACTCATGATTCTGCACGCACAGCAAAAGTTTCCTCTGAAGCTGGACATTAAAGTTTCGACCAAAAAGAACTCTAAAAAATCAGAGCCATCAGGACCTATGCTACACTGCATGTCTTGGAAAATATGCTGGTAATGGTTTGACTTACTAGTGCAATACAAAGTTCTATAGCCATCGTGCTGTTCAAATTAAGTCAAACACTATAATGAAATGAACTATAACTAAGTCCATAATATAACATAGCTCTGAATAGAAAATTGTAGAAGTACAGCAGGAAAGCTTATTAGTTATTACTCCCAAATGGAATAAAGGTCAGGCAACTATACCTCGAGTTTCTTCAACATACAAAGAGCTTCTTCTTGAGTAGAATCTACAGCAAAGGGAATTGTAATACGCCCAAGTACTCCTTTAGTTGAAACACGGCTCGTCTCTTCAAAATGACAATGAACAAGAAGTTTAGGCCAGTGACGAATAAAATTAAAATCAAAGCTAATGAACAGAACTGCTATCATTCTAAGTAATTGAACAAAAGAGAAAATGGTACAAATTATTACTGCAAGTAAATTTTGAAAAAAAAAAACTACTATTAACATCAAATCAAGCTCAAAATAAAATGAGATAACATGGGTGAATGCTGACAAGCATTGGATGAGGATTTTCAATTCAATTGTCGTCACATATCATTTCTGTTTCAACTTTCAGATGAGAATAAAATGAAAAATGAAAGTTTTAAACTTGAACTTGCATGTTAGAACTAGCCATACAAGTTTCTTTTATTGACATGAAGAAAGAAACAGAAGAAATCTGAATATTGTTGGTGTACACTTTCCAGGAGTTCTTTCATTTTATCAGTTTGCTGGAAAATGCACCAAGCCAAACAAATTAAGAGCATAAGGTTTGGAAAAAAAAAAGAGAGAGAGAATAATGGATCAGAGAACAAGCTTCTGAACAGGAAATTACAAGTTTGACACAAAAAAGGAAAGGCTAAACAGCTTCTTCTTTTATGTGGGGGGATGATGGTGATGTTGCACCTCGACTATTTCATCAAGCACCAGTATGATAAAGCAGATGGACTAGTGTACGTTAGCACATTGGTATACAATTGTACATTAAAGGATGGAAAGGAGACACGCAAACCAACCTTTATCCAAATAAAGAAGAAATTCAATAATAAGCAAAATATTCCCAAACCAAATAAGGCTCTAAAGAGATATCATTACATGATACAGATATTTTATGCAAATATTAGCATTTCTCATGAGACAAGACAACTCGCTTTACACGCATTATCTCTTGATATTGCAATTAAGGTAATCACATGCACAATTTATTTAAACAATCAAACATCATAACAAAGTTCGGTTAAGCTCTAAACCTTACCCAAGACGTCATTTTTATCATCGAAATCAGAAAATCCCTCCACCATTTCAGAAATCTCAGCACTTTCCATTGACAAATCAGCCGTTTCGCCATCTTCACCCTTACTAGCAACCTCATTAGGTACTAAATTATCATGTGACTCATGGAATGCCCCAGTAAATTGAAATTTGAATCCTATAAAAAGCACAACAAAGTACACCAAAAACTAAATTACACTTCTACAAAGCACAGCAGCACTATAAACTACCACAACAACAACATCCCCAGTGCAATCTCACAAGTGGGGTCTGGGGAGGATAAAATGTACCGGACCTTACCACTTACAGAGGTAGAGAGGTTGTTTCCGAGAGCACTATAAACTACCCAATCAACAAAATCAGATCCCAAAAAAACCTCACCTTTCTGGTATAATGAAAAGTAGGAAACAACACCAAGTCCAGCAGCAAGAGACACTGACATACCAATAACCAAAATTTTTGACAAACCTGCAAAAACCCATCTTTTAATTCCCCCAATTCTCAGGAATATCACAAGATCAAGTTTTTAGTCATACCAAAACCTCAAAAAGTCAAAATAAATTGCAATTAAAAAATACCCTTCTTCTTCTTCTTGACAACTGGAGGTTCAACAAAGTCCCATCCATTGTACTCATCAAATGCATTTGGATCAGAAATACCCCAAGAAACTTCTGCAACTTTTTCTGAAACTGAAGCAGAAAGGGAAAACTTAGAAGTTCTAGACCTTAGGAGAAATGGGTATGAGGGAAAAATCAAATCTTGATTGTAGATGAAATGGGAATTAGGTGGAAAGGCAAGAGAAGAAGGGATTATAGAAGAACACATTTCTTGATGTTCTTCTTTTAGGGTTTTAGGGTTGTCTATAAAATGTGTTCTAGGGTTTTAGATTCAAAGGGGTAGTGGAAACAAGAAAATTTTGGAGTTGAAGTTCATCTTCATCCTTTAGCATCAATGGCACACCTAACTGGCATGCTCTTATTATCAATGGAATACTTGCAAAAAAAAATGGGCTTTTGTTGTAGTTGTTGTCCAACTTAAAAATGGGTTTTATGCAAATTTGGATTAATGATTTGCTAATTATTTGAAAATTAAATGTATTTATATTACTTTATTTATGTTTGTTATTTAAAGTATACCCTTACACTTCGTTTGGACGGTTGTTATGTATTATTTTCATAATGTATTAAATTGTGTTGTAATGTATTATATAATATTGTATTGATATCGTTTCAATGAATATAGTGTTTGAATAGACTGCATTGTTTTTCATTGTTATATAATATCATATATTTATGATTTGAATGATAAACATACAAGAAATTATAGGGTATGAAGTTGATACCCTGAAAAAATACCGTGAATGATGAAATAGAATTATTAAATAATAATCAAAGTAAAAAAAAATGAGAAGAAAATATTAAAGTAACAATGCAATCACACCAAACCGGTCGTTAGATAAAATGAATCTTTTCATCGTTACCTAACAAGGATCTAAATGATACAATACAATGGATTTTAAGTAACAATCAAAATAAATATTGTATTTAAACTAACAATACTATACAACATGTAGGGTTAAGGAAGAATATGTGTTAATTAACTATAATTCTGATGATAAATTTATTGTCCACAATAGATTTTTGTGGTCGAATTCTTTTCTAAATTCCTCAGAAGTTTAGTGCACTCCCATTTTTAGTTTAAGTAATACAACTGTACTTCAAGAGATGTATGGTCTAAATATAAAATATAGTCCAACTTGCGCAAATTTTTTTACCTCTTATAAAATGATTATCTTTCACACAGATAATTGTATCCGTCAAGCTACTTTTCACAAGAATGATAACCAAAGTTCTTAAATGATACTATGACTGTCTTTCACACAAATAATTCTATCCGTCAAAGCTATCTTTCACAAAAATGATAACCAAGGTTTTTGGATAATACTATATGTTTTTATATGTAAGTATCCATAAATGAAATTATCAAATATTATATGGATGAAGAAAAATATTTAATAGCTTAATTGAGAGAAATGCAAGTGCAAATTGATTCACACATTACAATTATCAAAAAAAAAAAAAAAAAAAAANAAAAAAAAAATCGAACTCCACTTTGAACTTAGACAAAAATGACATACCCAATAAAATCCCACAAGTGGTAAAAATATACGCAGAGCTTACCTCTACCTCATAGAGATAGAGGGCGCTCTTTCCAAAAGACCTTCAACTCGAATACACCATCTTCAAAAGCAGAGAATACTAGATACTCTTTAAACTTACATGGCTAAATATGCTTATGCAAAATGGAATAATTTTGCCTCCATTAAATAAGTATCTTGTTCCTACCTTTGTTGGTGGTGCCAAAGTGGCTCCATTTACACTGAAGAAGAAAGCGATACTTGCCTACCAAATTGCCAGAAATAATGAAAAAAAAGGAACTTATTGAACCTTCATTTTATAAACATCACTGACAAAATACATATTTACATGAGAATTATCGGTATAGCCATGTATGAAAAACTTAAGAATGTAGCTTATTGCTAGAGTAAACACTCTTCGAATGTGGCGTTTGATGCTTTGGCAACACAGCAGCAAATATCACCATGCCACTGAGGAGAGCTAAACTGAGTCCCATACCATTTACGATCATGGACTCTGTGCAGCGTTTTTGTACAGCTCCGTTTGTTTGCAAGAAGGTTAACTTCTCGAGAAGTCCTGTTTCTGCTGTTGCTACTGCCAAGCCATATGTGTACAGACCGAGGAATACATGCCAGGGAAGAATACGTATTCTTGTCATTCGCACTTCTCCTCTGTGCCAAAAGCTTAAGAAGCCCATCAACCACTGCAGTAAGTACGAAACATCGTTACAAGCAATTAAACTTCCTTTCCAGTTACAAAGGTAACAAGTTGATATGCAAACAGAACCATTGTGCTCAACTTTTTCACTAGTTCTTGAACATATCTGAAGTTTCTATGACATTGACAGACAGTGGGGACGAGTAGTGTTTAGTTGTCAGTTGAAACCAAACTGAGGTGTTTAGATGTGCATAATCAAAGTTGGAGTCTTTATTTGCCAGTTGCGACCAAGTTTGAGCATCTGCTTTCACTATTATGTGTGGTACTTTAGTGCAAAGTCACAGAACTTCTACCTTACTTCATGGTGGACATTTTTACTTGTCAGAGTAAAAAATGTAGCTTGTCGGAGTTGGATTTTGGCAAGGTGATGCTGCTTGAACACGAATAGTAGCAAACTAGCAATTATAACCAATTGTTGTGTCAAGAATTGAAGAGTGTGCCGCCTTATGAAAGACGACACTGTTAAGCCCCTCCCACCCCCACAATGCAGGTGTAATGTGTATGATTCCGTGATACAGATACGGAAACCATTTCTTTTGGAAGCTGATTGATGTACCTTATGGTTTCTCTCCGTGATCCATTATTGCACGCTTTTTCAACTCTACAGCAGAAGAAAGCTGTAAATCCAGTAAGGTATGTCCTAAGGTTCTTGGTATTCTTAACCTGCAGCATGTTCTCATGAGCTATGTTGCTCGATCCTCCAAAAATACTACCACACTCGTATCGGATCTTTCAAAATTGCATTAGTTTCGAGGATCAGACCCACCTGGCAACATTTTTGAAGGATCCGAGTATCACAGCTCATGAATGCTCTAACCAGAAGCATGTGTCATCTGCTGAAATGCTAAGCCTATTATATCAGGAGATAATATAGCCTTGACCAAATACATTTAGTGTCACTACCAAGTTTATAAAAGAGACACAGAGAAGCATCCCAAAAGCTATGTTACTCAAGCTCGCCAAAAATGTTGTCGCACCCCTGTCGTACCCTCCAAAGATGCACTATTTGTGGAGGATCCGACACATACCCAACAGCGTTTTTGAAGAGCCTAAGCAACATAGCCTAAAAGAACTAGTGACAACTTCATCTCATCAGTTCCTTTTCCGCTTGATCTATGGATAGATCACTTTCTTTTTATGTATATCCTCTAGTTAACCTTCCTTTCACTGACTATTCCAACACAAACATATCAATTTTTCGAAGACACCATTTCATTTTGGTGGAAACAAACTTGTACAAAATTCACAAAAAGTAGTAAAAAGGAAGCAAAAAAACTGCTAGGCTGGAAAAATATCTCCTGGAAAGACTATACTCTTTAGTACTCCCATTTTTCAAGACCCCATCTGTAGGACCACATTTCTACATCCCCTTAAATATCTCCTTGCTCAAATAAAAACGTAGTAAACAACAAAAACAACATACCCAGTTAAATCCCACAAGTGGGGTCTGGGGAGGGTAGAATGTATGCAGACCTTACCANGGGGAGGGTAGAATGTACGCAGATCTTACCACTACCTCATAGAAGTAGAGATGTTGCTTCCTGGGAACTCTCATCTCAAATAAACAAGTAGTACATCTATCAAATCGCTAGGCCACATTGAAGCTTCTCTATGCACAAATCACAATTATTACACTAGTAAGTGATTTTATCCTGATTTCAAAGACGTGACATGCCACCAAACTACGTCAGTTTCAATTGTTTGTCTTACTTTTACTTTTAGTCTGTTTCAAAATGAATGTCAAAACAACAAGATTGAAAAGCATTTTGATATATTCTACGTATCTTTACTCTAAGACCATAAGATTCAAGTCTTAGTTTCATATATTTCATGTCAAGTCAACACCAGACAAACAAACTGAAACGAAAGGATTTCTATAGTAGAAAGTAAAACCAATATATTATAAGGTACTGTAACCTTCAAATGGAATAAACAGTATACTAATGGATGAAAAATTTACATTCTCAAAATCAGTTTCAATGTCATTCTTGTAACTTTATGCAGAATCAAATTCAATATCATGCTTGAAACTTCTCAATGTAATTTTTTCTTTATTTAAAGAAAATTATGACCAAAAAGAGATGAGGGAATAAAAACTGCAGAAGAAATACCTGAGCCCCAAATAGGGAAACACAAATGATTCCCATCCAAGAATGCAAACTATAGAAATTAGCCACAATCCCATCTCTGCTATGAAATTTTGTCCATATCCCAAAAATCCCACAAGCCAAAGCCAGTCCTTGGAGACACAAATGAACTGATTTCTTCAAATTTCTTGAACCTGGCAACCATCTATGCACCAAAATGGCTACAATACACCCAAAAAACAAAAAAAAATAGATTTGATTTTTAACAAGATATAGGAAGAAAGAAAAAAACCACACTTTCTAAAATTACTTCCAAAAACAAAAAAGAATGGGTTTTTAACAAGATATAGCAAGAAATAAAAAATCCCTCTTCCAAAATCAGTCATCACCTCCAAGAAAAGAAAAAAGAATGGATTTTTAACAAGATATAGCAATAACAACAACAACATACCTAGTAAAATCCCACAAATGAGGTATGAAAGGATAAAATGTATGCAGATCTCACCACTAACTCAACTCATAGAGACAGAGAGGTTGTTTTCCGAAGAAACTCGTCTCAAGATAAAGCAAGAAAGAAAAACCCCACTTTCCAAAATCAGTGATCACTTCCAAGAATAGAAAAAAGAATGGATTTTTAACAAGATATAGCAACAACAACATACCACGTGTAATCCCATAAAGAGGGTCCAGAGAGTAAAATATAGGCAGACCTTAACACTACCACCTCAAGATAATCTTAAGATATAGCAAGAAAGAAAACCCCACTTGCCAAAATCAGTGATCACTTCCAAGACTAGAAAAAAGAATGGATTTTTCACAAGATAAACATAAAAACAAAAAAAAACCCCACTTTCCCAAAATAACTTCAAAGATAAGAAAACAAGAATGGAAGGAAAAAAAAAACCACTTTCCAAAATGACTTCAAATTAAAAAAAGGGGAAGTTGAGCTCACCTTCTCCACTTATAAGAATAAACCCAATTACCATAAACAATGGATGAAGCACCTGCAAAACCAAAAACCAAAGAACTTAACTCAAAACCCCCAAATTTCTTTTAGCTCAAAATGAAGTACATTGAAGTGTAAAGAATGTAACTTTACAGCATAAATAAGGTCTTCTTGAGGAGAAGAAGAAGGGTAAAAGCTAGTCTTGAAATGAAGAGCCCAAGTAAGAACAAGGAGGGCAACAATGGAAGCTGAAAATCTTGCTAAGACAAGTAGTGAAAATGGTGAAAGTGATAGTGACTCTGCAGCAGCCATGGCTAGTGAGTAGTAGCTCAGTGGAAGTGTTCTATTATTTGCACTGTGAAACCGACACCTAGAGAACTGTTTCTCTAAATTCTATAATATATATTTTATAGTAAGTACTATAGAATAGAATTGTTTGTAACGTACTTTAATCATAGCACTATGCTTCACTTAATTTAAGAATCGTGCTTGAGTATAAGGTATAATAATTTTATTTATTTTGTATTTAATTGAAGGTATTAAATTATTTATTCTTTAATAATAGTATAAGTTATCTCAGAATAATATTAAGACCAATTCGAGTTTATACATCATATATTAAAATCGAGTTGGCTTTAATTTTAAAAAATTAAGGGTAAAAAAAGGTGAAATGGGGAAGGAAATAATAATACGGGGAATTAAATTCTTACTAATAAAATAAAAATTTAAATAGTCAATCAATTGAACTAGTAAAATGTTCGAGCTGGATTTGATTCAATCATATCTTAGACTTTTGTTTTTCATTCACTATTATCATGATGTAAGTGGTCAATCTTCTTTTATATCATCATGCTGCATGTGGTCACCTTTCTTTTATATTGAGATAACTTTTGATGATTTTTTTTAAAGTTATTAAATGCGTTGAAGGTATTTTTTTTGAAAATCATTCTATTTATAAAAAAAAGGTTACATAGAATAAAGTTTTAAAAAGGTATAAATCTAATCATTTGATAAGGTTTTCCCTTATTTTTATCATGAGTTAGAAGTTGTTAATAAGGTAGATTATTTCGTCATAATTTTTTAATTATCTTTTTTTATTAGTGTTCGAAGTTTATTACAAATTCCCTCTTCCTTAAGGCAAGAGATTTCAAACATCTTGTGTGTGTGCTGAAGACTGTTAATTATTATAAGTCAATTTATTTTTTATCGATCAATATGATTTTTTTTATAGACAAACTATCCTATAGATATATATTAATAAGAAAGATCCTCTTAAAAGCATATATTGTGTTATTTAAGAGACGATAATCATCTTTCATATTAAATTTATGAAATTGAAGTTAAATTTTCTACTAAAGACGAATAAATTTCGATTCACAAAGTTTGATCGATCTTAATTTAATTTGCATTAATGAAGATACTAACTTCTTGCAAATTAATGTCACTTCTTATCTACGTTTTCTGAACCAAGAAAACAAATTGGGTTTTTATAATAAAATAAAATGTTGACTTAGAGATGATAACTTTGTCAGTTTGTTGAAATCAAGAAAAACCTTAGGTCTCTACGTGAAAATTAACTACTTGCCCTTTAAAAAATATTTTTGAAATTTTACAACTTATTTATCTTTTTAAAAAAATTAATCATCAGTATAAAATAAAAAATATAATTAATTATATATTAATTTTATAAATTGACAAGTTTGATCGACTATTTTTAATAGTATGAACATTAATATGGGACAAGAGAATATTCCTTTTTATACGTGCCGCGTTAAATTGAGAAGATAAATAGTATAGTTAGGAGTGGTGTTTTACCTTCATCATCAATTATGAAGAAATCGATTCAAATTTTATATTCGATTAAAAAGCACATAGGTCAATATTTACGTATTATACCAAAGAATTTTCCTGTAAAAATAGGACAAGTGTGTCAATCTTTTTAGAATGGATTAAATTGTTAATAGTATATAAATCCTAAGGTATAATTATCTTAATACATTATACTTGTTTATTTTTCTTCAATTAACATATATATAATATTAAGATTAAGAAGGAGCACTTAATTACATAATTAATTAATTTAATTAAGTAGCATATCCAAGCACTTTTTCGTTAATTACCACTAATGTTTCTAATCACATTTCCTTGTTACAGTTTGATGTTAACAATGTTACTAAATTTTTCAAGTAAAAATTAAAGCTAAGTACAAGGACAGGATATGAAGACATTAAAACTCAATTTCTTATGTCTTAGAAACAATTATATATTCATAAATTAATAATTTAATTTACTTATAGTACATCGATAAAGTTAATTAATAGTTTCTGAACATGTTTTAAATTTTATGTCAAAAAACAAATTGAAGTGCGACAAGTTAGCAAAAGTCCGCGTTGCGGACTTGCTCCACCACAGTACTTGATATTTAGATTTAAAAAGTAAGGACATTCTAGTCTTTTTTCTCACTCATCCTAGATCAAACCCCCGTTGTTTTCACCCTAAAATCAATAATCTACATCATTCTTTTCACTTTCACGAACACCATTCAAAGAATAGCGATTAGAAAAAAGAGAGAAGGACTAGGGCTTGACAAAGTCTCTCTAATATTTTACGAAAACGCGTGCCCAGTATGTGAGACCACCTAAAATTGAGAAAAATAGTGAATTCTTCTATCTGACCCCTAAACATTTAAAATGAGTGGCGTAGTTCTTATAGAAACTATTCATATCATCCTCTAGATCATTACAAGTGATCCTATAAAATTTTGAATTAGAATGCTCTTGGTAGTTATATTTTCAAAAATTTATGAACTGATACACATAAAATTTTGCCTCCTTAATATTAAAATTCGTTTTCTAGCGTCTACTGATGTCAACACTACTTGTATGATATACCAATAAGATATATATATATATATATATATATATATATATATATATACCAACAGAGTATCACAAATGATTAAGCTCAATCTTATATGATACCAATATGGTATAAATATATCGACAGAGTATATAATGAATATATTTTCTACTAATTTAAAGTTTAATAATTATTTTGTTTGTTTCTTTAAAAAAAATCATATATATACACCAATTGGGTATCAATATACCGTCAGAGTATCACAAAGGATTGAGCTCCTTCTATATGATACTACTATGATGTATATATACCGTCAGAGTATATTTCATAGTATTTAAGCTGACGTCAGCATGCGAAATAAAAAGGGTTAAGTGGGTAGAAAGGTAAATAGTTTGGGTAATGGATCCATTAAGGGTAAATAGTTTAGATTAGGTCTATTAAAGGTAAATAATTTTAAATTAGATCTATTTTGTGTACTTTTTCCTAAAATTTTGAATTGAAAAGTTATGGTTAGTCATATTCCTAAAATTTTATGAACTAATACATATGAAAATTTTGAAGTGTTGTTTCATGCCCCCTAAATACTAGAAAATATATGGCATGAATACTATAAAAACTATGAATATCATTCATTAGGTCATCACAGATGATCTTACAAAATTTTGAATCAAAAAATCATATTCTCAAAAATTCATTCTCTTTTACTTTGTTTTGTCCTTCATACACTACTTAACAAAAATATTAATTTAATACTTATTTTACTAAATCATCCTTAGTACTTAATCTTGTAGTTGTTTACCAAGAAATGTGAATATCTAGTTATATTTTTATATTGATAATTATAAAACAAAATGACACAAACAAATACACCAAACCATTTTATAAAATAATTAATTAATTAACCACACAAAGACAAAATGAAGAACCCAAAGACCAACATTGTCCATCATCAAGAAGTCATTATTTTGATTCCCTTTTAATTAATTTCTTCTATAAATACCATGAAACCCCTTCACTTCCAATTCAACAATCCATAGCCAAAATTAAAATTATTTTTTTAAATCAATTTCAAGAAAAAAGATATGGAATACACTTGCAAGGATTTTAAAGTGGGAAAATGTGAAGGAGAAAAAATTGTTGATGGTGAAACTATGCCATTAGTTTTAAACCCTATTGAACCAATCAAGAATGATATTAATTCATTGCTTGAATCTTTGGGAAAAAATAAAGATTGGTTTGATAATATGATTAGAAAAAATAGTGCTCTTCTTTTAAGAGGATTTGATGTTAAAAATGAACAAGATTTTAATGATATTATTGAAGTTTTTGGATGGGAAGATATTAGGTATGTTGGACCAGCACCAAGAACACATATTTACAAGAGAGTTTGGACTGCTAATGAAGGACCCCTTTCTGAATTCATATATTATCATCATGAAATGGTCCTTGTAAGTATTTTTATTTTCTTTCGTAACGTATCGTATTATCTGTCTTTTAAGATTTTTTCACACTCATTATCTAAAATTATTATATTTTTTATTGAAATTTTCCAATGAGGAATGCTCGGTCTATATTTTTACAGATATTTTGATTGAATTAGTGTGAATAAAAAAGATAGTATTTTTCATACGAGAAAGTTTTCTACTATTTCATTAGAAATATGTTTTCCCATCATGCGTTTTTTCAATGAATTAATTTAGTAAAAAATAAATGGAAAAATTATATTTTATAACAAAAGTTTTCTCATTGATTCGTGGTGAAAAAAACAAGTACTTTTTTTAATGACCTTTTTTATAAAAGTCATTTAATAGCCATAATTATAAAGCTCTTTTTTTAAAATCTAAGTTGTCCTTTGTTTCTTCTCAAACGTCTGTCTTAGTTGATACTTTAATAATATAGATATACAGGGAAAGACTACTAAGAGGTATCTATAGTTGAACTTATATAGAAATTTATTGATTCACTCCTTATTGAGTGGATCGTAGGTACGATGATTTACTTTTACAGGTAAAATTTTTTGTTCAAGTCTATATGTGTTGATATTATTTTTTAAAATAATTACAATGTTAAGTTATTTTTGTTTGTTGTAACAGATCAAAAATCTATTTTATTTTCAAGATTATAATTTTACGAGTTTATGCTAAATATTTTTTAGGTGAACTTTAACTTTCCCATATCATTTTTCTATTGTCACTTAGCTTGGGCATGGATCTTCAATTTTTATTTTATTTTTTATGAATTTGGCTAGACGGCCTAAAAGGGAATTATATATTATATTAAACTTGACTAATGATTGGAGGAGTACCACATGATTAATTGATGATGACAATAATATTTCTACAAAGTGAAGTTTAATTTATTATAGCAAGTTATTTTGCATTTTATCAAGTAATTAATTAAGAGTTTAAGTTATATAGATTATTAGTGTAAGAAACTTTTTAACATTATTAAGTGGGTGTTTGGATTGGACTTTTTTTTAGTGGTTTCTTACTTTTAAATATTTTTTAATTTTAAACGTGTTTGGATAACGTAAAAAGTGCCGAAAAAAGTATTTAAAAAATCAAAAGTCAAAAGTTGGAGGTTGTCAAATTATAACATTTGGCTTTTAGGTTATAAGCCACTTAAAAGAGCTAATCCAAACACCCTCTAAGTCATCCAAATGATATTTATAAACAAGTCACTTTAAATGTGAGATTAATTTGTAATCTTGAAAACAAAATAAGTTACCTGCTGTAATAATTTTTAGTAATTTGATGGTGTAAAAATTAAATACACTAAATCACGAGTTCATAACTTAAACTCATTATTCCACCTACTCGTTTTTATTGTGTCTCGTGGACATCCGACATTGACATGACTCATAAATTTTGGAGATATCTAGATGATCGTTCTGTAAGTTGGAGCATTCGACTTGCAGAGTGGCCGAGACGAATTGAAGTGTCTAGATGTGTATACTCAAAATTGAAATATTTACTAATTGCCAGCTAAAGTCTTCGAGGGTTCCCAGGAAACAGCCTCTCTACTTCTATGAGGTAGTGGTAAGGTCTGCGTACACTCTACCCTCCTCAGACCCCACTTGTGGGATTCCACTGGGTATGTTGTTGTTGTTGCCAGCTAAAGTCAATTGATTTGAGTGTCTGTTTATGCATTACGTCGTTTATGTGTAGTAATGGTGTGATAATTTTTTCTATGGCATATATGTAGATAAAGGAATTTCCAAAGAAAGTGATATTGTACTGTGAAATACCACCACCAGAAGGAGGAGAAACACCATTTGTTCCAAGCTTCAAAGTAACAGAAAGAATGATAGAAGAATTCCCAGAAGCTGTTGAAGAAATTGAGAAAAAAGGACTAAAATACACATTTATTGCTCCAAGTAAGAATGACCAAGGTTCAATGAGAGGTAGAGGATGGGAGGATGCTTTTGGTACTTCTGATCCTATTGAAGCTGAAAGAAGGTAATTAAATCATTTATTTTTGCAACTTTTGTGGTTTTTATATAATGTTCGGTATCTGTTTTGGTCCTTTTGGAGCTTCATAACTTGAATTCGTGTCTAGAAGTTCCATTTTCGAAGGGGAAGGGGGTAAATCAGTAGGTTCTTATCAAAAGTGACTTTGTGATACTCAAAGTTCGAACTTGAAATGTTTGACTAAGAGGAGTACTTGTTGATTTCTCCACTACAATTTTTTATTACATATATTATATACATAATATTATATACTAATTAACTACATCATTCTAACCAACTTTATACTAATTAACTACATCATTCTAACCAACTTTAGGAACTTGAATTCTTATCAAGCTAAGCAAAGAATAATATTAAATATTGACAAGTTATTTTACACAATATTGATAAGCAACAACTATATAAGTTTGTAAAATTGCCTATGGTTTGACGAAAAGAGTTGCTCGATATTTATGTTAGTAGATGGCAACACATATCTGATCGTATGATCGACATATTTGGGATGCAATTAGTAGAATTATTCGAAAAAACAGACTTTTAACCTTTTGGTCATTTGTATTTTCTGAGTGATTCGCACATAATTTAGTTTTGGTCTAATATTACAACAGGTAGTTCTAGATCTATATGACATTACTTCATAGCGAGTAAAGTTCAGCAATCATACGTGAAATTAATTAACCTTCGAAAACTACCTTAATCATGATGTAAATTCTTGATTATAGGGCAAAAGCACTTGGAATGGAGATGGAATGGCTACCAAATGGTGGTGTAAAGACAATCTTAGGACCAAGAGGTTTAACAAGAGTGTTTGATGGAAGAAAAGGAAGAAGAATGTGGTTCAACACATTAGTTGGAATGTATGGCAAAGACATAAGTTCAGCCATGATGTTTGATGGAACAGAAATACCACAACACATAGTAAAAAGATGTGAAGAAATAATTGAAGAAGAAAGTATACAATTCAAATGGCAAAAGGGTGATGTTCTATTCCTTGATAACTTGGCTACACTTCATGGTAGAAGGCCTTCTCTTCCACCTAGGAAGGTCCTTGTTGCTACTTGCAAGTAAAATAAGTTTCGAGCTGAGAATTTTCACGTGTTTAATTCATGAAAGTAATAAAGATCGTCTGAGGAGGAGTGTCGAAAAATGAATGGATCATTTTAAGGTGGTGTTTATTAGAATATCAAAAATAAGGGAATTAAGTAGAAAATTTGGAAATGTATCATTTTGTTGCATCACCATATTCTTACTAGAAGTTTATGTATTATTGCAAAGCTTTTGTTTGTGTGTTTGAAATAAAATGTACTAGTAGACTTGTTTATCATAATAAATGGAGTATACTTTGAAGATTTGTCATTTTGTTGTCTTAACCAATATATATGGACTCAATACTTTTAATTAACTACCGCAACAATAGCATACTTAGTGGAATCTCACAAGTGAAGTCTGAGAAAGGTAAAATGTACGCAGACCTTACCCTCGTATAATAGAATATTTTTAATTAACTAGTAAAACTTCTACCATTAATTAGGATTGTTCATTTTATTTTTTTTTTGGTAATCCATTTTCAAGTGATCAACCAACTAATTTATACATATTCTTTGTGGTATTTTATGGAATGCATAGAATCCTTCCATATGATGTTTTGAGTTTGAGTTTGAGTTTTCAAATCAAAAACAAAAATCGATGATGCATTTACTACTTTATTGATAATTAAACAACATAAATTTGGTCGATTCAAGTTAGTGCACTTCGAAAATCAGATAATTAAATAAAAACATAGAAAATTGTATATAATGATAACAAAATTGAAGATTTACATATAAAGAAAACAAAAGAAACAAGAAACTTTTTCGAGAAGAAAAAATTAATCTAAATAGTTTTGAGATTTCGAGTTTGAGTTCTGTAATTGGAAAAAATTTGATGAAAGAAAACAAAGTTGGTACTCTATAAATGGCCAAACGCAGCCTTACATTTTGGCGCTTTAATCAGTTAATACAGTTTTCAACAGAGAAATGAATTTCCAAGAATTGCAAAAGGAACTTTCAATTTCCGTTGATTCTCGCTTAGCCATGCTCCGCCTCAGCTCTGCCGCTGACGCCACCGCCGGAGAATTCTCGTAAATCACATCCTATATAAAGATCATGAAGTTGGAAAAAATGAAAGAATGTCAGGAAAATGAATGAAGTACATCGTAAAAGGAAGTAGAGAACTCAAAAACCATAACGTTGTATAAAAATGACATGGTTGGTTAAATTATTTCATGAGAAGTATGTTGATGCAATATGTAGACAACTGGCATAACTTAAAGTTATGTTATCAATCAATCTTTCCTACAAAGGTAGGAGCAAGGCGTGTGTATATTCTGTCCTCTCCGAACAAATATCTTTTAATATGAGAATTCAACGGAGAGATGCAAAAGCATGACAACAATGAAAGAAATCACTTACATCATCATTTGTCTTTCTTCAAGATATGAACTTGGATGGGGCTGCGGTCATATTCTTCTAATAAACCTTGTTTAATCATCACAGCTGAATTGCCAATGGATTCACTAAAATCGATAACTTTTATGGATTGCAAAAAGAATTTACCTAACTCAATCGGGATCTCTTTAAGCTTGGAACAACTTTTAACGACTAGATATTCAAGGCGAGGAAATGATTCGTATGAGCAACTCCACGTGTTCATAAAAACACGATGTAATTTCAAAAACCTGAGTTGTTCAAATGTGTTATCACCGAGATCCCAATATTTTTCCCCTGTAAAGAATATCTCAGATAATTTAAGAGTCTCAAGTTTTTGCAAGTTTGCAATACTTGAAACTATTTCATCCGTTAGGATGATTTCACTGAGGGACAAACTCCTGAGACGCGAGGGGAAAGTAACATCCGAATTCATCAATGCATCAGGAACATGATCTCCAAATTCGTTAATGTGGAGCCTGAGTTGTTCAAGATTTGTA
>DF357404.1:140650-165246 GCA_000787875.1 Solanum virginianum | reverse complement strand
CGATAATTCAGATATCACATTATACATGCTTAAAAAAAAATAAATTCGCACAATCTTTTCCAAATATGCATGAATTGTCCTTGTGAAAGTTATTTGACCGTTTCCCTTTTCAACTTTTGTTAATAACTAGGTTAAAATTATTCAATTTATTTTTTAATTTTGTTACCCAAATTATAATCCAAACATTTTCATAAAAGATAAATAAATAAATAATAGACCTTATTTTATAAAATATAAAAATTTAGATAACTTTCAAATATATAAAACTTTTCAAATACTATCTCAAATTCTAAAATAATATTTAAAAATTTGAAATTTCTTCTAATATATTTGCCAAATCAAACATCAATTTTCCCAAACGGCACCTTATTATTTTTCTGTTTACTTATTTTGAGGTTCAAGAAGTCGGCTCTTCTCCTCTTGTTCAAATAGTGAAACTCGTTGGATTTCACTCACTCTCTCCTCTCTTCTTTATGTCTCAATCCAACAAGCGATCTTCTTCTAGTGCTCCTTCATCTCCACTTTCCCGTTCAATGAAGAAGGCCAAATCTCAGGCCGCAGCCACTGATGAAAACAACAACAAGAACCACAATTTAGAATCCACAGACGACCCATGTGTGTCCATCATCCAAGATTCAGGTGGTGGGGTCACTTCCAATTTGTCTCGCAAGAAAGCTACCCCTCCGCAGCCTAAGAAGCCGCTCGTCATTAAACTTCTCAAAGGTTTTCTCACTTCTCCCACACATTTTGTGTTACTGTTTTTTTTTTTTTTTGATAAAGATTGTAGCTTTAATTTTGTGATTTGGGTTCTGAGAGTTGAGAGGGTAGTTTGGAGGTTGAATTTGTAGGTTTATAATTGAATTAAAGAATGCTGAATTGGGTGATTTGAAATGGATTTTGAAAATTTTCGCTCTCTCTAATGAAGAATTTGAGTTGTTCTGGTGTGTGTGGTTTATCTTCATTTTAAATGTAGCATTTTGGAAGTGAGACATTTTATACTGCTCCATGCTCAGTTGTATTTGTCATAGGGTTCTGATTCTGGCTGGCTAGGGTGGAGTGGAAGTTGTGGGTTAGAAGTGGAAATTGATCCTAATTGACTGAATATCATGGATATGAAACGGAAGGATTTGCAAGGGGGTCATAAGGAATGTGAGATTTCTTGACTATTGGGAGGTTGAATTCGATGCGTAAAGGGATATTTCACAATCAATGAGAAAAAACAGGATTAAGAGCAACTATTGTTTGTTAGATTTTGAAGGATTTACGTGTACTTATAACAAGATTTTTTTTAAAGAAAATGGTCCTGGTGTAGTATTACAAACTCTTTTGATGTTTTTTTCTTTAAAAGATATACCAAACAACTAGTCAGTGTAATAAAAGGGATTGAGGAAGAAATTCATACCTTGCGATGCAAGTTGTTGCTTAAATGAAACCTTGGTGTAAGTAACAAATCGGTATCAAATGCATCCATCATTGTTCATGGGATTTATTTGAAGAGTACACAAGTAAACAATAGCAACATCTGGCAAAATGCTATACTTTTTTTTTCAATCAAAGTTAATGCCAAAATGATATACCCCCTTTGTTTAAAAAAGAAGGAAAGCATACGGAGTACGAGAGTCTCCTTGTTTTGCTTGACACATACATCTTGGGTACAACTTCTCATGATTCCCCTTGAAAAGGGAACACAGGGTCAAAGGAAATTTAAAATTAAAGATGGATTGACACAGAAATGTTACATTATTGAATGGCTTTCAAAATTTTAAATTGGTAGTGAATATACAGTCTCATTTGATTATTTTTAGGTCAGTAACATGCCAACTCACATGCATGCCTGATTATTTTGGACGAAGTATGTGGAAATATTTGGTAAATGGGTGGTGGTTAGACTCAAATCTAAGACATGAACTTTATGTTACACTGAACAATGTGAATTGTTTTGTCTAAAAGTTTGCGCTATTAGAGATGCAATAGTTTTATTTATTTATTTATTTTATTTGTGCGACAAGAAGAAAAGGAAAAAGAGGCTTACGGAGATCAACTGTTTGATATTCAAGTGGAATTAATTATATCCTTACTATTTCATTATTATTTGACAGTTGAGCATTCAATTTACTCGTCTATAGGAATTTATGTCGAAAATGTAATTTAATTCACAAAGCAGGGTGAAAACGATTCACAAAATTCACAGGCTTTCTATTGCTTTTAAATTTCCTTGGTGATTATTTTCTCTTTTATGTTTTTGATGTCTGGACAATTTAAAACAAATTTCAACAAGTTTCAGCGATTATAGTATTTAGGATGTGGTGACTCTATCTAAAAGCTACTAAAAGACTTCTCTACCGTTTTCAATAAGCCTCTGTACGTTAGTTGCCTTATCAAACCTTTGTTTTAATGATAATAGAGAAATTCTCGAGGATCTGTGACACATGTTTTATTTCCAGAAGAAACCAGATCTTTATGCGCCTGAAGTTCTTTTCATTTTTTAATCATTTTGTTATCGATTTGAAAATAGTACATTTCAATATCTGAAGGGTTGCCTAAATTATACTGTCCCTTAGAGGGCAGTTATTTGTTACATTTGGATATCAGTCTTGGGTAAAGTTATTTTTTGGCTACTTTATGATGGTTGGAGTTCTTGATTGTTAAGAAAATTATTAAAGGGGCTAGAGGTTTCGAGAGTTGCATTGCACGTTAGGAACCATGAATTGGGACTTCTCGTTCCTGTTGGTAATTTCCTAAAGTTTCTTTCAATGACTTGTTTAGGTTAATGACCGGGATTTTAGGTTCAAATTCGGTGGAGGCAAAAGTAGTACAACCTCCATTTCAATTTCTCTATCTGGTTTTGACTTGGCAGGATGTTTAAGAAAGTAAGGAAGGCTTTGAATCTTGTGATATTAATTTAAAGATATATAAAATGTATCAAAATGTCTTTTAATCTTGTCGTCTTAACCAAAGATATTTGGAATGCACCAAAATGCCATTTAATTTTGTGATCTTAAACATGTTACTTGGGAAGTTGAAATCAAAGGTTACCAAAAAATGGAAAGTGACGTTATTTTTGGAATGGACTAAAAAGGAAAGTAAAAGAATCTGTCCAAGCCTTGGTGGATAGAGTTATTCAGTAGCTAAGGGTAGTATCTAATGTCGGTGGGAGGTAGCAGGTGTACGCAAGTTGGCCTGGACACCACATTTATAAAAATAAAACAAAAATAACATTGTGGAAATATAAGACATATAGACCATTGTATCCCATATGCTTGTTTCTATTGATGCAAAGTCTGCAAGTGTTATTGTCCCAAAGATTTGATCTGGTGCTTATAAAAAAGAAAGAAGAGAGAAGGATAGATCTGTGGACAAGTTTTTTCTTTATCTAGTGCCGGAGCATGAAATTGTAATTATTAGCATAGACCTGTCATGGGGTAAATGATTAATGTATTCGAAGCAATATCTCATGTGTTCAACTTCTGGTCATTTTTTTTAATTGTTGAAGCAAAACCTACGATTCCAACAAATTTTGAAGAAACGACATGGGCAACTCTGAAGTCGGCTATCAGTGCAATATTCTTAAAGCAGCCTGATCCTTGTGACTTGGAAAAGCTTTATCAGGTGCATTTTGTAGCAGTATGTACCTTCAAGTACCGTAGTTTTATATGTTAATTTATTGACTTTACTGTGCTTAGGCTGTCAATGACCTGTGTCTGCATAAGATGGGTGGAAGTTTATACCAACGGATTGAAAAAGAGTGTGAAGCACACATAGTTGCCGCATTGCAGTCCTTAGTCGGCCAAAGTGAAGATCTTGTTGTTTTTCTATCACTTGTTGAGAGGTGCTGGCAGGACTTTTGTGATCAGATGTTGATGATCCGTGGTATTGCTTTGTATCTAGATAGAACATATATGAAACAAACCCCAAATGGGCTTTCATTGTGGGATATGGGCTTGCAGCTTTTTCGCAAACATCTTTGTCTCGCTTCAGAAGTAGAACACAAAACTGTCTTTGGGCTCCTTCAGATGATTGAGAGTGAAAGGTAACTTAAAACAGTTCTTGGTTGAATTTTATGATTGGTAGTTTTACCTTGTCTCAATTTACTGATACAGAATTTCAACTTTTTGACAAATAAGCTTGTAAAGAAAGTAGATGAGAAGATTGAGTGACTTGAGTTGTCCCTCAAGCAATGTGCTTACCAGAGGTCTTTAAAACATATAATGCAGCTCTATAAATCTTCCTATTAACAATTACATATTTGCATTGATTCTGAATCTATCCATATTCAGAAGGAATACTTTCCTGCCATATTTACGGACTTTCTACACTCATCCTCAAGTTGGACTGTACATGTTTATGCTCTTAGCTTGCTGCAACTATGCTGAATTTTGGAGTGTCAGAGTAATTTGGAAAGATATCTTCTTACTGATCATTTGAGTTGACAAAACTTGTGACAATGCATTATGATTCATTCTTCTGTCTAATGAAGTGGAAATTGACTTCTGTATGCTTTATTCTTTTGTGGGAGATTGGATCTGAAGCAATGTGTAGTGCAGCCTAATTGTCACAGATCAATTTCATCTGTTCATCTCGTGTCCAGCTTATCTCTTTGAGAAGTAGCTTCAGCCATATATGTTCACGTGTAGCTAAAAGCTTTGCCAAGTATTCTGCCTCTACATTTGACCTGGTCACTACATCTTGCCTCTTGCTTTTCCAAGATAGTAGATTTTCTTCAATTAAAACACTGTTTTGAACTTGACCGACTATTAGGAGAAGATCCTTCTAAATCTGCATAAAAATATGCTTTAATGCTTTATCCTCATGTAATAGACCTAGTCCAGACGAGTCTGTAGTCTACCGTAAAATTCAAGTTGCTGCATTTTAATGATGGTCACAGGGAGCTTGGAGAAATTGGCTTAACCACAGTGACATCAAATGAGATGTCGGGTGTGATTGTATGATAACTAAGTTTACCAGCAAGCCTTTGATATCTACCTGGTTCCTTCAAAAACCTTTCGTGTCCTCGGGCAAGCTTAACATTTGGATTCGTAGGAGTACCAATCTGTTCATATCCACCGCAACTAGTTTCTTCCCTTATGTTAAAGGCATACTTCCTTTCTGCAATGGCGATCCCACTACCAGATTTTACCAATTCGATCCCTAGGAGTATTTCAGCTTATCCAAGTCTTTTGTCTGAAAGTGATTGTCAAGATGCTGCTTAAGACTTAAGTTGGGTAATGTAATAGCGATCATTTCATGTTATAACAATGTTGTTAACATAAACAACCAAAATAGTTTTTTTTATTCTATCAGAAGAATGTTGTTAAATCAAAGAATGATTAACTTCATTTCAAGATATGTCAAGTTGTTGGTCAACAGTGGAAAAATGACCAACCCATTCCCTCGTTGGTTGGGGAGTGGTTGAAGAAACAGATTGCTTGGTATGGAACATATTGTTTTTGTTTTTTGTGAAAAGTTGAAAATTGATTGGGCTTTCTACCTCCACCATATTTTTAGTGGTGCCAATAGTAGCCACAGAGCGTGAAGAAGTTGGAGCGTGGCTTTCACCACTTTAGAGCCTGAAGAAGTTGGGGCATGGCTTTGGGCCACCACTTTAGAGCCTAAAGAAGTTGAAGCGTGGATTTGGGCTACCGCTTTTGAGCGCATGTTTTTTAAGAACAAATATTGATTAATCATTTCTTTTCTATTGGTGCTGGCCAATTAAAAACTCAGATGTTCAGAAGATGCAGGTTGCGGAGATGAGGATGTTGAGGTGGATGTGTGGTCATACCAGGAGTGATAAGATTAGGAATGAGATCATCCGGGAGAAGTTAGAGGTGGCCCCTGTGGTTGACAAGATGAGTCAAGTGAGACTGCGTTGGTTTGGACATGTGCAGAGAAGAAGTATCGATGCTCCTGTTAGGAGGTGCGAGAGTTGAATTTAGGGGTTACACGGAGAGGTAGAGGTAGACCGAAGAAGTATTGGGGAGAGGTGATTAGACAAAATATGACGAAACTTCATTTCACTGAGGACATGACCTTAGATAGGAAGAAGTGGAGGTCGCGTATTAGGATAGAAGGCTAATAGGCTAGTAGGGGTAGGTGGATGTATGGTCTGTGATAGAGTGGGTTACTAGGATTAGTCGTGTCTTTATATCCTGTGTTGTTATTATCCGCCTTATATTTATTACTTTTATCATATTTACATACCATCATTTGCTTTTCATTTTTAGTCATTTTTCTTTTTTTCTTTCCTTTCCCTTTTTTTCCATATCTAGTATCTTCTGCTCATAGGTTTTGATTTTTAAGAAGAGGGTTTTCCAGAAACAATCTCTATATCTCTATGAGGTAGTGGTAAGGTCTGCGTACATTTTACCCTCTCCAGACCCCACTTGTGGGGTTCCACTGGGTATGTTGTTGTTGTTGGTGGTGCTGGTCATAATGTTTGGTTCTTTAAAAACCCATTAGCTAACACTAGTTCTTGAAATTTGAGCTAATTGAGCCTCCTCTTCTTTTTCAACTAGGTTAGTCCATTTCTATGGACTTGAAATTGGAATTGGATTTGTGTTTTCTAAAAGGAAATATTGTGGTATGTCCTTCATGGCATAATTTGCCGAAGTTCGATATCTAGGCTGGTTTGGTCCAACTTTATGTGTTGAGGGTTGCTTAGTAGCAACTATAGTTGCTTGTTGTTGGGAAACAACTTGAGTTTTGACTGGTGCAGTTGTGGTTCTAGCAAATATATGTTTGGAAGCAAGATTTTGCACATCTTTTTGTAAAATAGATTTTGCAGCCTTCCCATCAATCCGTAATAGAAATTTTTTTTATAGTAAATCTGCTTGAAATGCATAAAACAATTGCTAAAATTTCTTTTGTTGTAGTTGGATAATTTTGTTAGGTTTTATTCCAATATTTGGATGCAAATGCAATCATATGTTCTTTATCATTTTTTTTCTTTGTTTTAGGAGTGAAATTTGATCAAGAAATGTCAGAGCTGATATGATCAAGGGATCAAATATCCTTCTGTGGCACTTTTACTATAGCAAATGTTTGGATATATATATATATATATATGTATAAACCAGGATGACCCATAACTACTGAACTACATGTATGATAAGAACATATAATTCTTGTAAGAACTGCCTAGCAGATAACTTCCAGTACCTTTAATTTCTTTGCCCCTCTTCCTTCTTGAATAAGTATGAAATATATCTGGCTTATCAGATTCCTGTTTTTTTTTTTTTTCCTTTTCTAAATTCCGGTTTCTTTTGTCAATTTCTCTTTCATTGTAAGTTGTAACTATGCATCTTCTTGATGCCCTTCTGAATGAAATACCAAACTTCATCTGAAAAAATGTTTTTTTAAACACCAGAAGCACTCTTTTAGTGGAGTCCACAATAGATCACGTCAGTGCACTTAAATGGCAACTCCTACAAGAATATCTTATTAAGGGTAATATGAAAATATAAATATTTGGAGTTTTAAGATGTAAAGTGTACCAAGCAAATTGGGATAGACGGAATACTTTTTATTATTGCACCATATATAATTATCAATTTCTCCTTATCCCATCAATGTAGAATACTTTTTATTTTATGCTTATTTAGTAAAGTGAGGTCTTCATGTTTCCTCCGTTTATTATTTTCTTTGTTCACTCTGGTGTAATTCTTCCAGATTAGGTGAGGCAGTTGATAGAACTCTCATTAACCATCTTCTGAAGATGTTCACTGCCTTGGGGATTTACGCAGAGAGCTTTGAGAAGCCATTTGTTAAGCGCACTTCTGATTTTTATGCTGCTGAAGGTGTCAAATACATGCAACAATCAGATGTTCCAGATTACTTGAAGCATGTGGAGGTGTGCTTTCTTTGCTTCCTTGTAGGCTATCATTTTGCTTGACCTAGTTTTTCTCCCGCATGTTAAGTATAATCCATTCAGCCCTAAGAACTGAACTTACTGTTTTTTCTTGGACAGAGCAAGAACTGAACTTACTGTTTTCATAGTCAAATGCATTACTGTAACCATTTTTTATTCACATGGATCTTCAGCACTTTCTTTATACTTCGCATTTTTGGTTAGTTCTCAAATCTACAAATCAGTTTCCAAAAAAAAAAAAAGGAAAAGAAAAGAAAAGAAAAATCTATTTGTAGAATCAAATTGTAGTTGGTCAGTTTAGCCTTCATAAACCAACTAGGTTACTTTTACTCATAGAGATGTTATATATTATTAGTTTAAGATATTATGCTTTGATTTTGCCATGACAAGTTCCTGACTGATGTTTTTTTCTCTTTGCAGGTAAGGTTGCATGAAGAACATGATAGGTGCTTACACTACCTGGATGCAAGTACAAGAAAACCACTAATAGCAACTGCAGAGAGGCAACTTTTAGAACGTCATATTTCTGCAGTACTTGACAAGGTATTTATGCTGAGGTAACTGTAACAACTATAGAGTCAAGTAGGGGGATGCGGATAAAGTATTCTTATGGGAACCTGTAAAGATAATAAAGTTTTAGATGAGTTTCAATGATGCATCAACTTCAAAGTGGGCAGTGTAGATAAAATGCTTGGAAACATGAACAGCTTGATGAACTGATGATGAGCATTTAAACAACTCTTCCCCGTTGATAGTAGACGTATCAATCTAGAAAACATGGAATCTAGCATAGGTGTGAAAGAAAGAGAGAGGAGGAGCACTACTGGATGATGTTAAGAAGGAATTTGCATGATTCAGAAGTTCTAGAATTCCAGTATTTCTTACTTTACAGGCCAAAGATATCAGGGACATGTCAGGATACCTGGAAATGAAATGGATAGGAAAATGAGATGTTTTCAGTTAGGTCATTTTATTAGAGTATATTGATTCATTTTATTGTAGAAAATTGATGTAAGGGGCTCAACATTTTCCTGTTGTTCGGTATGGATTCCTAGAGCACTGAAAAGAGGTTTTTTTTCCCCTTGACTAGCATAAGTGAAATGATCCTTATAACTGAGAACGTGAGAGGGGGATGAAAAATGTTGTTGGTGTACAACATTCAGAGTTGTCTTCATGTGACCAAATCACAGGTTCAAGCTGTGAAAGCAGTCTTTTGTAAAAATGCAAGGTAATATTATGTATAATAGACTCAATATGGTCCGGTCCTTCCCAGGTCTTGCGCATAGCGAGAGCCTAGTTCATTGAGCTGCCATTTTTTAGTGGGTAAGAATTTAGTAGAAGATATGGACCACTTGCTTATGCATTGCAGAGTAACACATCATCTATGTGACATCATGCTGAATGAATTTGATATACAGTTGGCCATGCCTGCTGCCGTGAAAGTGAAGTGTGGCTATTTAGCAAGGGATTTAGAAGGAATAAAGGAGAGGCATGGTGTGAGTAGTAATCCATTTTAGCACCCATGTGAAAATTATGGAAATAAAGTGATAAGAGTCATTGAAAGGATGGAAAACTCTTCCGTATAAATAAGTGGACATTCTATCTCCTTCTTGAGTGCAATCATGAGATTGTGGATAGCATTTGTAGGCTGAGATCAAAAACACCCATTGTTTTGTTTAGATTTTTTATGTTTATCACTTGTATAGTAGGGACTTTCTCCACATATTAATGAAGTTATTACTTTACGAGAAGAAACTTTTCTATTCCCTGTGTAGTTATGGACTGCTGCTGGAATCTATATGCTTTTCTTAATTGTGTTTCTCATCTCAAGGGTTTCATGATGCTGATGGATGGAAAGCGTATTGAGGATCTTCGAAGAATCTATTCACTCTTCCCTAGGGTAGAGGCACTTGAATCATTGAAGCAAACTCTTGGCTCATATATCCGAAGAAATGGGCAAAGCATTGTGCATGACGATGAAAAAGATAAAGATATGGTATCTAACCTGTTGGAATTCAAGGCATCCGTTGATACTATATGGGAAGAAAGTTTTTCTAAAAATGAAGCATTTGGGAACACTATCAAGGATGCGTTTGGACATATCATAAATCTCTGTGAGGTACAATTGATAACACCTATCTTGATATTCAGCTTTCCGACCATTAGCTCTATCATTCATATATCTGTATTCATGATTATCTCATGTATTCTGTATATTAGCACTGCTTATATCACTTAGCGAGCTGCTGTCTAAAGGAGTTTAAGTACTCCTGCTATTTGAACTGAATGAACAATTATATTGATACCACACCGCAACAACTGAATGGAATAGTTAACCAATCCATTCCAGATCGACTGAGTAGGTAATGAAGTTGTGTTTACTCGATTTTATTTACCTCTGTGGAATACCTGTAAATACATCCCAATTGTCTGTAAGATTTTGGCAGTATGCTTTTTTTTTTTTCACTGAAAAAACTAAAGAAAGAATGAAAGAATTAGTGTTTGTTTGGCCATGGATAATTTTCACTTTCTTTTTTTTTCAGAAAACTGTTTGGACACGGAGTTGTTACAATTTTCCGGTATTCGAGAAACTCGACAAGCTATTTTCACATTTTTCAGTCCAATTCACTTGCAAAAATTCAGAAACAATTCCAATTTGTATTCATGTCCAAACACAATCCAATTTCCATATACCATTTTCAACTTGAAAACAAATACTACCTTTTTTCAATTATCACAATTTTTACGTTCGAACACCCACTTAGGCACTATGTTGGGATCACCTTACTGAAATGAGACCTCATTTACCTTTTTTTGCCCTTTTGATTTGTTGTTTCTGCAGTTTGCCACAGTAGTATGGGAATGGGAAGAATAGACCTAATGCATTATTCTGAGAATGCTTTGTTCTCATGTGAAAAGAGATGCTAGTAACATTGGGTTTTCCTTTCTCTCAGTTCTTTTCATGTTTTAAATGAAGTACACATGCTAGGACACTGCTATTGAGTATTGACGCTGTGTGTTCTTTTTCCTCATCTCCTTTCATGTGTTAATTGAACTATACTGGTCACGCCAATGGGTGCTAGAATAGGTTTCTTGTGTAATATCCCTGCTAGAAATGGGTTCAAAGAAACCAAATTTGTCAATGATTTTGTGGAAAAAGCAGAGTCTTTTCCTCTTTAGTCATCTCTGTGCAAATCAATCAATCCATGCAGAGGTGCACTGTTCCAGATCCTGCGCTGTTGCATGAGTGCATGTAACTTGCTGTACGAGGGCACATCTTAATATGCCATCAACAGATTCTCTCACTCTTTTAACATATGGATTAAAAGTTGAAAATATCTGAACCTGCATCTTACAAATTGTGTAGAGTTCTTGCTTCAGCCTATAGGACATGTCTACCATCCTAAGGTGATTCTTTACTTCTTTCTGTCAGTCGTTTATGCCTCGCTCATAATCTTCCGCCCCCACCCCCCAACCCACCCCTCCTTCTAAACGTGGATCAAAATAGGACTATCATGGTCATGCTGGTTCCTTCATTACGATTCGTTCGATTAACGTATCATCTACAATCTTTTTCCAGTTGGACAGAGCATCTTAATTAGGTCACATTGTGAAAGTCATTCCCGTATTATCGTAGTCCAGTAAGTTAGTTGCTCAACTTGCTTGCATCTGCACATTGAATTTTATTTCGTTAGATATTGGCAATATTGGATTATGGTTAATAGCAAGTATGTTAGATGCCCTGATCCATTTTAATAGATCTGCCCTTGTGGGCAGATTGTATCCTTTGCATACTTCTTCCCCCTTGTAAATAGTGTCTTCCTGGACCCTTTCTTTACTTTTGGTCGAGGGGCAGATTACTATTGATGATTATTATTTGTTATAACAAAATGCATTCTGGTACATCAAAGTGCAGTATTGATTAAATTAATTCACAAAATTCACTGGATTATTTTTCCATTTTTTAGAATCGGCCTGCCGAGCTGATTGCCAAATTTCTGGATGAGAAGCTTCGTGCTGGAAATAAAGGTACTTCAGAAGAGGAATTGGAGGGAATGCTTGATAAAGTCTTGGTTCTCTTCAGGTTTATAGAGGTATGAGGACACGATGAGCAGTAATAAAAGTGAAATTAAGGAATCTGTAGCCAGATTAACCTGTTTATGCTCGACATGATTTGATACTTCCTGTATATAGCGTATGTGAGATATTGCTTAGTGTATGCTCTCATCTTTGTGTAGGGTAAGGATGTATTTGAGGCATTCTACAAGAAAGATCTAGCAAAGAGATTATTGTTAGGAAAGAGTGCTTCAATTGATGCAGAGAAGTCCATGATCTCTAAGGTCACATCTCTTGTGTGTAACTTCTGCTTTTTCTACTTGATTTTTCTTGCTCTATACTGAGTCTTTTCGTTATGGTGCAGTTGAAAACTGAATGTGGTGGTCAATTCACTAACAAATTGGAAGGAATGTTCAAGGTATGGAAGGATATATGCATCTCCTGTCATGTTTTTTGAGGTTGAAATACTAGTGGATCAGGTGGAATAATTTTCGTTCCCAGTTCATGCTCTGCCAAAAATGGGTTTTCATTGAATATCAAATAAAAATCTATCTATCTTCTTCTCAACTGACAGATCTCTACTAGAATGTGAATATATCTCATCTTGACTTTAAAACACCTGAGGTTCAGAATAACCTTTTTTTCTTGAACTAGAATAGTAATTGTCATAAAAGTGTGGTAAACAGAATTAACCTTTTCTCCACATGTTCTTTTGTTCTAGCACTTACGTGTAATAATGTAACTAGGCAGGGTTAGACTGGTTACCCAGAGTTTACCAGAATAAATGGATCCTATAAGCTCTAACTGGTTTTATTTTACCTATTATATAAAGTGTCCTTTGATATTGGAGAACATATTTGGTATTTTTTAGCTTTCATATGGAGCTGCGTGTTTTTAATCATTGATCTTGTTTTGATCTTCAAAACCATTATCCAGGATATTGAATTGTCAAAAGAGATAAATGAATCCTTCAAGCAATCTTCTCAAGCCAGGAATAAACTCCCAACAGGAATTGAGATGAGCGTTCATGTATTAACCACAGGGCAAGTTGCTAACCATTCCATCACTTTTTCAAGCTGAACAACTTTTCTCTTTCTTCATTTTGCATTTTGATTGAAATTAACACTCATTTATACTGGTTGACATGCAGATACTGGCCAACATACCCCCCCATGGATGTCCGGCTCCCCCATGAACTCAATATTTATCAGGTTGTGCACCATTTACTTTCCATTTAGGTCCTCTTTCGCACCTTGAGTATGTTTGTGTAAACTACACATGCCCTTATACTTGGATGTGTACTGCAGGATATTTTCAAGGAATTCTACTTGAGCAAATACAGTGGTAGGCGGTTGATGTGGCAAAATTCTTTGGGGCACTGTGTTCTAAAAGCAGAGTTTCCCAAAGGTAAAAAGGAGCTGGCAGTGTCTCTGTTTCAGGTTTGTTTACTCTTTTACTGAATGTATCAGAGATACTTATCCCTTCTTCTAGCCGACTCTATCACATATGCAACAGATGTCTCAATCATTTGCTGGTTTTTTGCCTATCTTTTCTTTCTCCAGGCTGTTGTTTTAATGCTTTTTAATGATGCGGAAAAGCTTAGCTTTCAAGATATAAGGGAAGCAACTCGAATTGAGGATAAAGAGCTCAGGAGAACTTTACAGTCTCTTGCTTGTGGGAAAGTTCGTGTTCTCCAGAAGGTGGGTGATAATTACTAGGTGGATATTCTCATCTACTTTATCACCCCAAATTGACAAGACAATTAGTTTTAGAAGGTCAATTTCCCAGCTTTTGAAGATTGACTGGACTTTAGTTGATTAGTGCATTGGAAACAAATCTAAGATAGTTGCTCCATTCCGAAGTGAATTACACGGTTTGGACCAGGAGATTCAAATCTAATATTTTACTTGAATTCGACATTGAGATAAACTTTGTTGCATTCAAATCTAAGTTTGCGGGAAGTACTATAAACTGATATTTTTAGGTGGATTTAGTCGAGGGATTCAATCCAGTCCCAAGCATCCCTGGAGGTGAAATGCGGCTTGCCCAACCTAGACATTGTAACTGAAAGTCCTGCCTACTTCTCTTCTAGGCTTAGTATGTGCTAGCCACCCGAACACCACCGTATAATCAAAAGAAGAAAAGAAAAGAAGCTATATTCAAATAATTGTTTGATTCCTCAAATAGTAGTGATGAAACATGTCATAGTGAAAAGAAACTATGTGAAGGGTATTAGAGTAGAAAAGACGACAATATATTTTGAGTGTTCTGTATTAAATTTTGTTGGATTTTCAAGATGAAGAATAAAATAATTACCTATTTTGCAATATTGAGAATATATTAACCCTTATAATGTATGTCATTCTGGTTTTTACAGATTCCAAAAGGAAGAGATGTGGAAGACAACGATACCTTTGTGTTCAATGATCAATTTACTACTCCACTCTATCGGATAAAGGTACTTTGAGAATATTAATGCTTCAATTTCTCAGAAATAGAGAAAAATGTGAGGTCGTTTCAAATGATTTTGATTTTTTTTTAACCTAGGGTTTGATTGGTATAATGGGATTATTGTTTTGTGATAGTGCCTAGATTTATAAACGCTAATCATTTGTAAATGTGTACAGATAAATGCCATTCAGATGAAGGAAACAGTTGAGGAGAACACAAACACCACAGAAAGAGTATTCCAGGACCGGCAATACCAGGTTTGCTTTCCTATTTCCTCCCCTCTACTCTTGTATGTTGGGTTGAACTTTCTGTATCATTTTTTATCTGATAAAAAGCTTGTCCTCTTAATTGGAGTGCTTCACGGCTTTGAATAATATCTAATATGCTAATTGCTGATTGATATCTTTTTGCTTCTTTTCTCTTTCCTGCTCTAATGTCCTGTTGGTAATCAACATTTTTGTTTCCTTCAATACCATAGATAGTTAAGGGAAAAATCAGATTCCTTGCCTTGCCTTGGTCTAAAATTCCTCAAGGAAATGATATTTTTCTATGAACATATAGGCTCTTGATATCAAGGGAAAATTTCAGACTAATTGTTGTTCCTTGCAATTGACATAATCTTGTCTTCGGTCTCCACTTCGGCAGGTTGATGCTGCTATTGTTAGGATAATGAAGACCAGAAAAGTGCTGAGTCATACCCTTTTGATAACTGAACTCTTTCAGCAGGTAAAGTCATTTCTTAATGTATCACAGATAATTTTTGAATCTTGTTTTGGGGAAACAGTTTATGGTGCAAACTTCACAAGAACCCTTTTAATTAAACCTATGAGTTGTTCATATGGATGTTTTGCCTTCAACCCAAACAGGTGATTGCATTTAGTAATATTACAACTCAAGTTCTTCATTGATACATAACGATAAAGCTTTCAATGAATTTAAGTACAATTACAATCATTAAAGTGTTACTGAGGATACACTCTTATCATGTTCCCAAAAGCTTCTTGTGGTTTTTGAAGGCAAATAACTTATCAAGAAAACATAATAGTAATACCGTTGTTTCATTAGACTACAGTTCTTGAAAATGTATAATGCTTATAATGAGAGGAGAAACAAAGAGACCAAAACAGTTGATTGTCTTGATGGAGTTTTGATCGCTTTTCTCTATCAGGATGTCTTATTTAACCCTCCATTTGTTTCATTTGTTATGAATGTTGAAGTCATAAACTCTGGATCCAGTTGATTTTAGCTGGCTTTTGTATAGCAGTGCTAAAGATTGGACCGAGAGAAGATAATAGACTTGTGCCAATTGGCCTCAGTGGTTGATGATAGTAAAATTTTAGACCGTTTGTTTAAGATAGGAATTCCGATTCACTTACACTTAAAACAGCAATACTACAACTAAAATGCCAAACACACTGGTTGAGGCTCTGCTAACTGATATATTTCAAGTTTGCGACTCTTATGACTGAGCAAATCTTGTGGAACAAACTGCATTCCTTGCTGCATTTTGTTATCAAATTGTTGGTATCTATGGAAAATATATTTTTACGTACTTAAGATTTAATTGTATTTTGGCTGCTCAGCGGTGCTTTAGAAACAAGCTACTCAGATGCAATTAATGTAATATGACAGATACAGTTTGGTTATGAGAATTCTGATCAATCAGAAACTCTAGTAACAATGCTTTCACATTCAAAGTGTAATCCGATGTACCATATACATACTTTTTCTCCGAAAAAGAAGCAATTCGGTGTACCATAGTTGCCCTCCTGACTCTGTTACATATTGGTGATGCAGCTTAAATTCCCTGTAAAACCAGCTGACTTGAAGAAAAGGATTGAAAGCCTCATAGAAAGGGAGTATCTGGAACGAGACAAGAACAATCCTCAGCTTTACAGCTATCTTGCCTAGAATGCTCATGGCATAAAATTTTCCTTGTAGATGACTCAGGAGGACTTCCATTCTCAGATCAACTGTAAAGTTGACGTTTATCTCATATAAAATATATCTAGTCCTTTGAAACACATGAACGAGTGCATTTTTTACTTTGTTCTAATTTCACCTTGAGGGAAAATGATGGTCTTCCAATAGAATGTTCAAAAAGAAAGTGCATTTGTGTTTGCCTTGTTGACGAAATCACTGTCTGCATGTTCCTATCAGCAAGTAATTGAACTTTTCCATCCTACCCTCTTTTATTTGTTGGTTAATACGATTTTTTATATATAACCAGGCTTGAAAATATGAGATTTTGGCCATACACCCAATCTGAAATCTATATTATTACATTGCTTAATCTTTCTTTCCTAAGTAGTTCTGAGATGTCTGCTCAAACCAGGTTTGCTGCATAGACTGAAGGAACTCCAATTCATTGATATCAACGGGAATCAGGTTGTTCTCTTCCACTAGCTTTAGGCCTTGAAGCTGTGTCTGATTGTTAGTGGGTGTCGAAATACCCCTGGAAAAACCAAGGATCCAGATTCCAGTACCTGCTACTATTTCTGCTCATCCCTCCTATCCCACCTGTACCTGAATTACCCGGACACGACCCATCAGTTGAGGTTGTAGCTTCCTCTTTTTGGAGGGTTCCACTTTATATGAATGATTATAGTGGAGTTGGGATTGTTGTTCCATTGAAGCTTAGATGGGCAAATTCAACAGCCTCAACAACAACATACCCAGTGTGATCCCGCAAGTGGGGTCTAGGGAGGGTGAAATGTACGCAGACCTTACCACTACCTCATAGAGATAGAGAGGTTGTTTAATGGAATCCCACAAGTGGGGTCTGGGAAGGGTAAAATGTACGCAGACCTTACCACTACCTCATAGAGATAGAGAGGTTGTTTCCGGGAAACCCTTGTCTCAAGAATCAAGCCCCATAAATTCAACAGCATTGGTCCATCATGCTAATCATTGAAGAGGTAATGGTTCCTGTTTTTCCAAATATTTCAGTGGCAAAAACGGGAGGATGGTGTTGTCATACTCCTTGATTTTGTTCCAGTTGTATGGTTCAATTAGGAATCCTGGGTCCAGGGGAATTCTTGTGGTGCGCTTCCTGATGAGTTTATTCCAGAGGTGGTTGGTAACAGGTAAGTCAGTAAGATATCGATTGGTTCCTGTTCTATTCGAGAGGTATAACTTAGTTGGTAGAGCACTATCAGAAAAATTGATTTTGTTAGATATGGATGGAAATGTCTTACTCCCTATCTTCATTGCCTGACAAAGGGTTTGGTCTCCATTTAGGAGGTGCCAAATAGACTCCATTATTGTTATTAGGTCTATTCAATGCGAGACATGTTTCACTGATTTGGCCTTTGTCTGTACCAGCAGTTTATAGGCAGAATACCCCACGAATGGCAGTTCAGCATGGCTTTGTCGTAGGAATGACAGTTCTCCATGTAACAAAATGGAAGAAGGTGACCTGTGATTGATCCCATTTGAATGTAGGCAATGTTACCATTCCTCTCCAAATTTAAGAACCAAATCTAATGGAACGTACATATTTCATTTTTGTGTTTTGACAGAGTTAATTGTGACACCCTTATTTTCATAGCAAAATAAGATGAGCAAAAAAAGTGTGAACTCTCATAATGTCAACATTAATTTTTTTTTAAAAACAGAGCTATACTGCAAAAAGAATCTCGAAGAGAGAGCTAAACACCCAAAAACATCCATTTGCTATAATTTCAATAATCTGAAGAAACAAACTACTTCAACTTTTTATCCGTAAAAAAGTCCTGTTTGGGGAAAAGGCAACACCCAAAAACGCAAAAACACCCTCAAATCAAGCGGAAAACAGAAATTCTCAGGCAATCAAGCAAAATTAAATAGGAAATGATCAGACAATTTTGACTGCAGTAGAAGAATCGGAACCCGGATCAGATATCAAAGAGAGAGAGAGAGTGAGGGCAAAGGGATTATACTTGCTAAATCTAAAACAGAGCCATATCATCCAAAACATTATACTTGCTATAATGTCAACAATCTGAAGAAACAAACAACTTCGAAGCCAATATCCGATTTCTCAACAGACTATGTCATTTCCTCTTATAATTGTAACAAAAAAAAAAAAGGAGAACCGATGAAGCAACTCGTTTTTACTCAAAAAGATATTACAATAGGGGAAAACGCCAACACCCAAAACAAACAAAAAAAAAAAAAAAAAAACCTATATTTCGATTTCCCTTCTCAGACTTCAAAACAATTAAAGTAAATCAGGCGGAAAACTGAAATTCCATAAAGGGGGCAGGCAATCAAGCAAAATTAAATAGGAAATGATTAAACAATTTTGATGGCAGTAGAAGAATCGGAACCCGGATCGGATTCTTGAGGTGGATTTGCAGTTAAAGGTGCCCGGATGTCGTTTTGTTCATCTGGATCATAGTCGGGATTGAGATTCTGATCAATGGCTTCTCGACCCTTTTCAAGACAAGGCTTACACGCAATCTCTATAGTGATCCAACCAAGAACTACAGCTGCAATTGCTATCAGTGCCGTTGTTAATGCCCCCATCTGCCTTTTGCCCTCTCTCTCTCTCTCTATCTCTCTCTCTCTCTATCTCTTTGATATCTGAGATTTGAGAAATGAAGCCGAAGAGTTGACCAGCAAGAACTGCAACTCACGCAAAGTAGATCCAAAACTGGTCTTTTTTTGGACCGGGTATATGTGTGTTTTTTTTTTAATGTAATAAACCTTTTTTTGGGGCTTTCCTTCCAAAAATAATTATGTATCTCCATCTTTGAAAATAATTTGTTTTTACTGAGATTTAATTTTTTTATTTCTTAAATTTTATTTTCAATTGAACACGATCATTTTATTTTATATGTTTTAATTTAACTCGATATGAAATTTTAGATATTCTATATAAAAGACTATAATTGTCTTTAACTAAAAAGTATGTATAAACTATAAAAAAAATATTATTTAAATTTTATAATCTTAAACATGTCATGTTATTATAAAAGAATATAATAAGGTTGAACAAAAAGTAGAATTAGAAACATTTTTTGAATATTAAAATATATAAGTTATGAAAATTAAATTAAAATAGAGGGAGTGTGCGATAATTCATGCACTTTTGCTTAGTAAATAATCCGACAAAAAACATAAAAAGGAATAAAATAGAAATCGTACTTCAAATTAATTATAGCTCGATTTGATAATAGTAAATTGAATATTTTTAAAAGATAGATATTTGAAACTGAAATTGTATGAAAATATACAGATATTCAAAAGGTTCGAAATGAAATTTATTTAGAAAAATACTTTGTGTGCAAAATTATTATTGATAGTCAATTATTCACATTTATATAATACTCCTAATACGTTAATAAGCACTAAATATATGAAATCAGTAATAATATTTTGTGAGCTATCTAAATTTAATCTTTTTAAGACAGTTGTTTAGTGCTTATTAACGTATCTATTTTGGCGCTTGATTATATTTCTTCTATTGTTTCAATATTAATTTTACAATATTACTCTTAATAAATCATTTTTTATAGTTGTTTCAGTGAACACCCTAATTAGTTTATCTTAAGTCATGCAAATTTTAGATAAGGCTTTCTATTTAAACTGAAAAAATAAAATTAAATAATTATTTTGGTATTTTTCAATGATTTATTTTGGTCAAAAAGGAAGTAATTTAAAATATATATATATATATATTACTTGAAATGATATAAAAAGTACTATAGGTTACGATAATTATCAATTTTAGAAATTTAGTTCTTGAAATTTTATCAGTATCATAGAAATTGGAATAGAAAAAGTAATATACATTATTTTGAATTTATGTAAAACATACTATAGATTATAATAATTCATAACTTAGAATATAAAAAAATAAAATAAAATTTTAGTTGAGTCTCAAAATTTTATTGTGCGACATAAGTTGGAACAAAATAAGTAATTTTTTACTTAAAATTACTATTTCTTTTATATGTCACCTTTTGTGATTGCACTTGCATTAAGAAAAAAATTATTTTACTATTTTGCCCTTATATAATGTACATTAATTATTTTTTAATTCTTCTAGTTGGTCAAATATATCTTTTCAAAGCTCATTAACTATCAAGGGTAAAATACGAAGAATAATGTCATTTATGCATTAATTTTATGAAATGACATATATTAAGGACTATCTATTTATAGTAAAGATAACATATAAAAAAGATCGAAGAAATTACTATACGTTGTAATAATTAACAATTTAAATTTTTTAAAAATATATAAAATTTTATTAGTATTACATAAATTAATACTAATTAATGCATGCATTTGATTACTAGGAAAATTTTTCCCTTGCACATCCAGACATGTGGGCTAAAAATTGAAAAGGAGTCTTGATTAAATTTAGTCAATGAAATAAATTTAAAAAATTCTTGGTAAACGCTTCAGCGCCTACCTATTTTATTCGAATCATAATAGACGATGCTATGGCATAATGAGATTATTACACGTTAAAAAAGTTATGCTACACAATAATATGACGTAAATCATATCAATCACTGAAACAGAGATGGATTTGATATGATTGTATTGTTATTTTAGTATTTTTTAATTTTATTTTTAATTTTTTAATTTAGTAATATTATTTTATTTTTTAATATATCTATTTATAGTAGCTTTTAGAGATATACATAGATCGAATTAATTTAAATTTTTTAAATACTAAACTAAATCATAGTGAAATCTTAAGAACAATAATGTTTAAAAAAATTTAACCTAGCATTGTGTTTGAAGAAATCAGTTATAAGTAATTAAGAGATTTTTTTTAAAAAAAAAAAGATATTTGAAGAAATCAATTATAAAAAGGATATTAAATATTAACATGCATCTAAATAGTCAGAAATTAAATAAATACACGTGAGGTTTGTTTAAATTTTAAACCTTCAATTATATTGAATCATCGTTAACCATAACGAAAAATAATATAATTTATTTAAATATTATATTTATTAAAATAATATCATACTGATGGCCATCCAACAAAGTGGTTAGGGCCATAGGTTTGACACATGAAATTATGGGCCAATAATACCATCCTTTTGCAGTACCAATACCTTATTTGTGTGCAGGAAAATTGATAATAATCATTTTGATCTCTTTCTTCTTCTTTATCATCTTGACCGATTGCACAAAAACAAAATTAACTAATTATTAAGACGATTTTCAATCTAACTCGATATTGAGATAAAGCTTCGATTTGTCTGGTGGAAGGTCCTCTGAATATTTGGACGTTCCTAATTAGGCTCATGACACTTTTTAGCAAATACTATTGAATTATTAGTAATAAAAACAATTTATTTTATATTATTTTTTTAAAAAAAGTAGTAGTAAATGGCCATGCAGAAAGACAATAATTGACATAGATTTTTTAGGGGCGATGACAATGAAACTTTAACATTTTGGGTGTGCATATGAGGTAATAACAACGAGCAAATAACATAAAAATTAAAAATAAATTATATAAAACAAACTTTATACGATGAATTTAATCGAGAAATCAGGTTGGATTTCTAGACCCATTTGCAAATCAATAAAGATTTTTATGCTTAAACATGTACGATACTAGAGTGCGCCATGATTCGTGCATATGTTGTTGTGATTAGTTTCGAAGCACTAGTAATCTTTGACTAAACTCCAAGTATTTGTCTTTATTTCTATGGATTATCCTGTGAATTATTATAAAATTCAATTATGTTACTAACTTACATTTTCGAACCATGATTAGGAACTAAATAATTACTGATTAATCTGACCACGTAACAACGTAAAAATCAAATCAGCAAATAAAAAGAAGACAAATGACACAATTTTCTCCTCTCATTTTCACATCATTATCGATCAGTTCTTCCTCCCCAAGTAAATTATTAAAGTCATAAAAATTTCTGTGCCTTAATTTTAACCTTTAAATCTACAAAAACACAGTTGACTACTATTTAATCAGATGAAGTTTTGATAAACTTTCAAACATAAAAGTAATATAAATAATTATATTTACGTCCCAAGTAATCTTTATCCTGTGGTCAATAAATTAATTGAAGTATGCATGATTGCACAAGGCCAGCTCAATTAGGCCTTTTGGGTTTGAATCTTGAAAGTAAAGTTATTTTTAATAGAAAGTACTTTCATTCTCAAAATAGAATTTTTTTGTTACAAGTTTAAAAAATAAATACAAACAAAAATCAAGAAAAGCTTGAAGCCCTTTAAAATAGGAAGATCCTTCTGATGGCCTGAACGCGTCCATTACAGCCACATATCAAGTTCCTCAGTAACAATACAGAAATCAAAAGAACAAGCAAAGGACATAAGTATTTTGCGTGAAAACCCACAGGATGCAAGATTCAACTGATATATATCAAGGAGTAATAAAAATTATAAACTCCTGAAATCTCAAGGATTAACCTTTTAATCCCTTCCGCCTTACAATGATACTTGAGATCTTCAACCACTAAGCATCACGATCTGTTGCCCAATAAATTAATCTCCTCAAATTAGTTTAGACTTCAAAAAATAGACACAGCTCTACTGCATCCACATATCAACAAACTCTAGTCGATACTCCTAGGCAACTCTATCGAAGAGAACACCAAAATAATGGGGAAGAATATCTAGTTCCTTTATAGATTAGTACTAGATTTACAAGATAGGAATAAAAAAATACGACCAAAAATAACACAAAATAGTGATGACAGTCTTGAGGTCCATTATTGTTTCTTCGTCACTATTTCTTGAGAATTTTTGCTTAATTATGTGATTGTGAAAATGATGAACAACAAATATTAAATTGTGTTAATGTGAATGAGACATAATATAGGATAACTACGGTATGCTAGAACAACTCCATTGGCCAAGAGGCCTATTAGGCTGTTACACTGATACATTTCGAGGTCCCATAGTTTGTCTCGAGGTCCTATATTATGAGTCCAGATCCCATATCAAATCACAATTTGTCAAATCGTCAAAAACTGTACCTGGTGTTGTTTGCCCATTAGCCCATCTATTAAAACATAAATAAATACAAGATATATTTTAAGCTAAAATGATATGAATGGATTGGAGTATCATTATCCTAACCATCACTAGAATTAATCAAAATCTGAAATTTTGTACAGTATAAAAATTGACATGTTTTCCACAAGTAAAGACGTGGCATGAGCTGGCTGCCACGTAAGGATAAATTTGCTGCTGATTGGACCCATCAAAGGAGTTATAAGCGTACATTTGTAAGGCAGGGAGTAAAAAATAAAAGGGTCCACAAACACAATGATATGAATGAGTTGAAGATTGTTTTAGGTAGAGAAGGGAATTACTTACTTTTATTTTGGATTTATGATATCATTTGTGAAAACAACATCCATATATTAGATCAGCTTTTTAATGATTATTTAATCAAACAAGTTTATAAAGAAGCACACCAAAATATATATATACCTCATTTGTTTCAATTTATTTATCTTCTTTTAGTTTGATACAGAGTTTAAGAAAGTCAAAGAGATTAAATATTTTTTTTATTTTATTATCTCTAACATATCATGTGAATATCATTAAAAATAAAGAATTACTAGAAAAAAATTATTCTTTTTAAAATTAACTAAAAAGGAAAGTAAGACGCGAAACGATAAGTATATTTCTTTTTAAAGCAAGCAATGTAACGTATATAAAGAAGTATTTTGGATTTACGATATCAGCTGTGAAAACTAAATCCATATATTAGATCAACTTTTTAGTGATTATTTAATCAAACAAGTTTATAAAGAAGCACACCTATATATATACTTTATTCGTTATCATTTGTTTGTCTTTTTTTAACTTAATAAGAAATTTTAAAAAATTAAAAAAAAATAATTTGTATTATCGGTCAAATATATTTAAATATTTTTTAATTTTATAATTTTTAACATGTCATGTGAATATAGTTAACAATAAAGAATTGCTAAAAAAAAAAAAAAAATTTTAAAACTAATTAAAAAGAAAAGTACGACACGAAATCACAAATATTTTACTTTTTAAAGCAAAATTGGTAAAAAAAAAAAAAAATTTTAAAACTAATTAAAAAGAAAAGTACGACACGAAATCACAAATATTTTACTTTTTAAAGCAAGCAATACAATGTGAAGTACTACCATGTAGAGCGTACACTTGTGTCGATCATCCATTCATTTGTTTTTTATGAGATGGCTTACACACACCAATATTTTGTTTTTTTTTTTTTTTTTTTTCT
>DF357404.1:112936-139763 GCA_000787875.1 Solanum virginianum | reverse complement strand
CCCTGCATGGAATTTTTTTTTTTTTTTTTTTGGGGGGGGGATAGAAATAAATCATCTTGTGGTGTTTGATTTGAAGAATGATTGTTATTTTTGATTAGAATTAGTAGAGTGACTTCTCCCATTTCTAGGCTAAGTCATTTTCTACAATTATCTTAAAATTAACTTTATATTACTCCGTCTATCTCATTTTAATTGAATTTGTGAGATAATGCACATATATTACGAAAAATATTTAAAGACAAAATTTACATCATACTTTTCACTATTGCCCTTTGTAAAATCATAAATATGTAGTGCAATTCATCTCCTAGAAAAAATAAAAATTTAATAAATAAAAGGGCAAATATGAAAAAAGTTTCAACATTCATTTTAAACTTTGAACAATTTAAATATTTTAAACATTAAAAAAAATTAAATTCAATTAATTTGAGACGAAGGGAGTAGTACTTTATCTGGTTCAACGAGCACATTCACACATTATCATTAATCTTTGATTTTGTTCAAAATTTTTATCAAAAGACTCTCCAATTTATTGAGATTATCTTTATTGTTTTTTATATTCAACAACCAAACTGTTGCCCAAACATGACGGCTGTCGTAAGAAACACATCCTACATACAAGAATCAAATTTTTAGTTTTTCATCCTGCATTCCAAGCCCGCATTAAAGCTTTAACTAAATTTTAAGTTGCTGAAACTCTTCATTTTTAATATTACATCCGTTTCGACACGATATAGGTGTGGATATGGAATTCATATCTAATTTGGTCAACTTATTTTAGGTACTTTGACAAAATCGATAAGAAAAGAATGAACAATTTTAATGATTTCTGTAATCAATCCAAAAGCTAAGGTGAAATTGAAGAAAATAAAATACTTTTTATATAGAAATTTCTTTTGGCACTCCTTTTTCGTTAATCTCTTTCCAGGATTTTTCCCAAGTTCTCCATATAATACCTCATAATTTTGATTTTATCATTCTATTTTTAGATATTTTAATTATTTTTAGGCAGATCGCCGCACTTGTATCCATACATGGATCCATATCCTTGAGTCATAAAAATTAGATCATTAGGAGCCAACTTCTAAATCCGCACCTGAGTCCGAGCAACTTAGACTAAATCTGTATTGCCCAATGCAGAGCCTATTCAGTAGAGGCATTGGATTTCATCCATACTCAAGGTTCAAACTTGAAACCTGTAGCTATGAATGAAATAGTCTCACTCCTGGACCACAATCCTTATCGGTACAATTAATTAAATTATCGAACCAGCTAGCTATATCAATCTCACAAGAAACTTGATTGACTTGTGGAAGTATTGATTGGTGTGTATATATATACAGTATATATCATGTATATATTGAGAAAGTTGAGACCGGGATCTTAATGGAAAATTTTTATTTACGAAGGGTTTATATGTAACCACATATAGTATCTCAATTATTATCAACCTTGCATTAGAAAAATAGAAGTATCTAGATTAATCATGACTTACCAGTCCCTTTCTATCTTGTGTATATTTTTTCACTATAAATTCCCTCTTCACTTGAACAAACTCTAATACTAACTCACTCCACCCAAACTCAAAATATGGCCATGTCTCAACCAAATTTAATACAAAACCCCATGAAACTTAGCAAATTCAAGAATAATAATAGGGCAACTCAACTAAAAAGAAATAAATTAGTATCTTTTTGGGCCTTTGTATTTTCACTTATTATGTATATTTCCATCTTTTATATGTTTAATCTCTCCCCATATACTCTTGTTAGCACAACCAACTTTTGGTTCTTCATTTCCAACACCCTTATTCTCATCATTGCTGTTGATTTTAATTTTGGCTCTAGCTTCTCTTCTTCATCAAATGATCAAGAATATTACATGAAAATATATCAAGAAAAAAGTACTATTAATAGTACTTTATCATTTAATTATCCTATTGAGAAAAAGGAGACAATTATTCCTCATGAAGAAGAAGAAAGTATAAAAGACGGACATCTTGTTGAAAACAACAAACAACAAGAAGACGAAGACGAAGACGAAGATGAAGAAGAAGAAAGCATAAAAGATGTACTTGTTGTTGAAAACAACAAACAAGTACAAGATGAAGATGAAGACGAAGAAGAAGTAATCAACATTATTGATCATAAAAATGAAATGAAGAGTGGTGAAACTAAATTCTATCGGAGTAATTCAGAATTAAAGGCAATAATACCTATGGAGAAAAACATGAAAAAGATTCAAAGGTCACAATCAGAGAGATATGATTTACAAGTAAGTGGAGATCATGAAGAAATTAATGATGAATTTTCAGAAATGTCAGTGGAGGAATTAAACAGAAGAGTGGAGGATTTTATTCAAAGATTTAATAGACAAATTAGACTTCAAGCTGCTGCAAGAAATAATTACCTCCAAACTTAGTTAATTACGATAAATCTATAAGTAGTGAGTGTACATATAATAATTTTTGAGCTGTCTCCCTAGCTATATATAAATATATAGTGCGCACTATATTTTTAAAGTAGTCGTCTTGTATTTCGTTTTGTTTTTTAGATACTTGTCTTAATATTTACTATGTGGAGCATATAATACATATAAGTAAATTATTCTCACCGAAGTTTATTAAATATTTGATACGAGCTTATGATTTGAAATCTATCTATATATAAAAATAATTCCCTAGCTAAAAGAAGCCATATAGTACAAATGTTGTTTTTTTTGGTTGTCGTGTGTTCCATTTTGTTTTACTTGATGATGAGTATTGTATGTACAAATGTACGAAAAGGTTTTGGACATATTCATTCAAGTTTTTCCTCGAATCAATGGCACATGCAGCCGTGATGAAATTGTTAAATTTAAATCTTGAATTCATTTGTATTTATTTTTTTAAAAAAAAGGAGGTTAACAAATAATATGTATATTGTCTGCAATCTGCAATTCAGATTTATAATTATTATTTTCTTATTGAGATAAGTATATTTGAACTTAATTTTATTTTTGAATTATTAAGTGTGTTAAAAAATTTCTACTTGATTAATTGAACTTAAATACATTTCTGATGTTGAAATATGAACGAAATACACCTTTAAATTCTTATTAAATTAAGAGATATTTTTAACATCTATGATAAATAGAGAGTATATTTTAGTTTAATTAATTAAATAAAAAAATATTTTAAAAACTATTAGACCAAATTTAGAGGTGCTTTCGACGCTTTTCTTTCTTATTCTAATTACTATAATTAATGATGGACCTTACCTTGTGGCGTTACTTATGTAACGTGGCAATAAATCGTTGAGATCCAAGTGTAACGTAACGTGGCCATTAAAGAAATAAGCGTAATTAATATTTTGTTGAGATGCAAATGCAACGTGGAATGGAGAGATCATGTGGAGCAATAATTATTTGAACAACGAACAAGTATAGTGGGCCAGCATAAGTTTATGTTTCCAACAACATCTCCAGTTTTTTAATTACGTTTAATGGAAGTTGCATATGAAATGCTATTTCAATTATTTTTTCTAAATTATGATTGGCGTGATATAAATGCTCTGGAAAGTTGTGCCAATTTATAGAAGTAATGCATGCATTAAACGTATAACTTCTTATCACTAATTGAGGATCATTTTCACAATTATAATTTGTATAGTGATTTAATCAACAAAATAAAAAGGGATAAGATTGTGAAATAATATTGGGAAGTATATATTGGGCTTGCTTGTCCTTGAAATTGGTTTAGGATACACTTGTTGGGCCTCAATAAGAATTTGGAATTTCATGTTACAAAAAAATCCATTTGAAAAAATCAGGTTGGGATTTCCACGCAATGATATCCTCTTTAATTTTTTTTTATACATATATGTTTTTAACTTCCTTCTATAGTCATATTAAAGGTATGATCAATTCAGATTTGAGCGAGCAAATTTCATATTATATGTAAACCGCTTTCTAACAAATAGCACTTCTAAAGTATTCATTATTCCATCAGAATCCATATTAATTGCAATCATATTTTGTTCCCCTGGCAAATCATAAAAATTACATATTTGTCATTCATCACAAATCATATTAAGCACAATTGTATTCTATTCTTGTGGTAAATCATAGAAGTTAGCAATCAAAAGGTTAAAAAATCTCGTTTAAAAAGTGAAGAAATTTCAATCAAGTGTTTTGAGTCCAAAAAATTTCAAAACAGCAAATAAACTGAACAGCAAAAACATATGACTCATACACCTTATTTCTGCTCCGTTAATGGCATGAAAAGATGAAAAGAATAAAGTTTCTTGTAAGGTCATGCCCACCTACGCTGGCTCCAACACTTTTAGCATTTTGATTTCATCTTCAATTTACTTGCCATTTTGAAATTGCTTAATATTTTTTGTCGAATTCTAATGGATGGCCTACATCACTAAAATTGGTGCTGGGTAGGCCTAGGGATAGAGAAGTCTCCAATAAATGAATAAGAAGTTGCCGACTATGAGGACTCGACAGCTCGACCCCAAAACCTTTTAGAAATTAAAAAGGGAGGAAGAATCCTACAATCACATCCTTTATAATCACAAAATACCAAATATTCACCATAGGGCATTAGGGTTTACAACACAAACATTGACAAGTCCCTTACAACTTGTTTGGATATTGGTGTTATGCATTTTTTTTTCCTTTTTTCTTTTTAATGGTGTGCCGATCAGGACGTTACTACTCGAGTAGGGATCCAACCTAACCACACACACCAAACATCACTTATGCGTCGTGCGTCCGAATGCTTCGTCGATGCACACCCGATGCCCAGCATTGGATGTCGCGCATCGACGCCAGTGTCGTCGTTGCAAGGCCAAAGCAAGCCCTTCTAGACACGAACGATGTTATGCATTCTATTGTACTTGTTAATTAATTTTTTTTGATAACAATGGGATAATTTCATCAAAATAATATGCTAGTACAATATATTTCTTCAATTTATTTTTATTTGTTTATTATATTAAGTAGACTTTTGAATATGCTATTTCATCAAGTGATTTGAAATCATGACTTGACATTAGTATTTGGGCATCGATTTCAACTTGCGATTCAGCTCGTGATTTCAAATATAACATTTTAAACTTCGAAAAGCTTGATTTGAGAATTTAATTTACATTACGACTTTTCATTTTTCTTCACAAGTTTATATTTGATTTTAAAAAACCCACCAATTTATATCTAGACATATTTTTTGTGAGAATATGAAAGAAGTGATGAAATATCCAACGAAAAATGAACATGATGTATTTTTTTAATCTTTTTATTGAACTATGGTTAGATTCATAAATATATTTTTTTTTGGTCAAAATAGTTTTATGATAGTGCATTATATTTATGTTATGGACTTTTGCTTATTTAATAAACTGTATGAAAAAATTTATATAATTTTCACAATTTATGAGGTTTTTGTATTTTTGAGCAAAATATAATCTCTCCGTCTTAATTTATATGACACATTTTGAATTTTAAGATTCAAATAAGTTTATCTTTGACCATAAATTTTTCATATATCTTTAAATAGTAACTTATAGTACTTTTTAAGTAGTTTACAACATATATAAATTTTATTTCAAAAAATTTAAAAATTCATAAGTAAATTTTTTATCAAAATTAAATTGTTTGACTCTCAAAAAAGAAAATGTGTAACACAAATTGGAAAAAAGAGGGTGCAACATAAAAAGTTGCATGTTAAAAAAAATTAATTTGATCTCATATAGCCAAATAGAGTAGGATTTCACTGAGTATGTTGCTATTGTTGCTGCTGTTGCTGTTGTTGTTGCTGTTGTATAACCAAATAGACCCTAAAAATATATTTTCACTTGAACTTGAACTGTGAACTAAAATAAGCCACAAATATACTAAAGTTACACAAATAAGCCATAAATCTAAAAATGAACAAAAATAAGATTAGTGTAAATTTTTTTTTACACTTTTCATATTTTTTGTAACGGATCATTAAAGAGGAGCCATTTATACTTTATAAAGTGTAAAAAAATTTACACTTTGTAATTTCATATTGATTTGGTACATTATTGTAAAAAAAATTTACACTTGTAAAGTGTAAATATTTTTTACACTTTGTAAAGTTTAAAAAGAATTTTACTCTTTGTAATTTTTGCAGCCTTTTTCATATTGATTGGGGGTGTGTTTGGTACGAAGGAAAATATTTTTCGAATAATGTTTTTCTATTTTCTCATGTTTTGTTGGCTTAAATATTTTTGAAAAATATTTTCCAAATCAACTCATTTTCCTCAAATTTAATGAAAAATGACTTCCTACCAAAATTTTAAAAAAATAATTCAAAACTCTTATCCAATTTCAAATTGATTTTTTTTATCCCATTCATACCACGATCACCCTCCAAAAAAAAGTTATTATTATGTTAAAATAAAACAAGATTAAAAATTTATTTTTAAAAAAGATTTCACATTTTGAAATTTTCAACTTTTCGCTCATTCCTATTCGACCCACCTAACTCCCCCACCCCCTCCCAAAATAAAAATTAATTTTTAATTTTTTTAAAAATATTTTAAAATTTTTAATTTTTTACTCCACCTTGCTCCTAGACCCGGCCCACATACAAAAAAATTAAAATTTATTTTTATAAAAATTCAAATTTTAAAAATTTTAATTTTTTACTCCAACCCCCAGCCCCACCCTCGCCCCCCAACCAATACAAAAGAAAAAGTTAAAATTTTATTTTTTAAAAAGAAATTCAAATTTTGAAAATTTTAATATTTTACTCCCCGACCCCCCACCCCATACAAAAAAATTAAAAATTTATTTTTAAAAAAATTTCAAATATTGAGGATTTCAATTTTTTACTTCAACCCCTCCCCCCAATAACCCTCCCTCCCCAACCAATACAAAAAAAGTTAAAAATTTATTTTTTTAAAAATTTTAATTTTAATTTTTTCTCCACTCCGCCCCCCAACTGCTCACCTTCACCGCCAAAAAGAGAATTTAAATATTTATTTTTAAAATATTTTAAATTATGAAAATATTTTTATGTCAGAAATTATTTTTCTACAATTTTTTTTCTACTTTATAGCTAAAAATAGAATTTTTTTTTTATTTTTTTATATATTAATCAAACAATAAGAAATATTTTTCGAAAAATAATTTCTACTCACCAACCAAACATGAGAAAATGAGTTAAAAATGAACTCATTTTTCAGAAAAATATTTTCATAAAAAACATTTTCCTCCATAGCAAACGTACCCTTGATGCATCATAAAGTGTAAAAAAAATTTACACTTTATACAATATAAAAATTTTTTAGAGTCGGATATAAAATCAAATTTAAATCACAGAAGAAGTAAAATATTGATTTTGGTAAAGAAAGTAGGGTTGTATGGGACCATTTAGGTCATCGAAGAAGGAGAAGAAGATTTTTGGTAAAGTCTGTAAAGTATTCTTTAAACAAAGTGTAAAAAAACAGTGTAAAAACTTTTTTACAAATTACAAAGTGTAAATTTTTTTTACACTTTACAAAGTGTAAAATTTGTTTACACTTTATAAAGTGTAAACGGCTCCCTTTAACAGCCCGTTACAAAAAATATGAAAAGCTTATTTTTGTTCACTTTTAGATTCATGGCCTATTTGTGTAACTTTAGTGTATTTGTGACTTATTTTGGTTCACAGTTCTTTTAACTTATTGTTTTTTAGCATATTATGAGAAAAATATATTGTATACAAGTAGGGTTGTTTATGGTTATGGTTAAACAACCAAATCAAATCGCAATTCGAACCAAATCGATTACAAATTCGTTATTTGATTTGGTTAGGTTTGGTTTTTAAATTTTGAAATCGATACTATTTAGTTTGGTTTTGATTTTACTAAAAAAAAACCACAAAAATAATCAAATCGAACAAAATAACTATATATATAAATTTTATAATTATTTATATAGTATTCATAAATAATATATAAATATTTTATTATATTTTAATTAATTTAAATCTTTAGCTTTACAATTTATACTTGAAAATTCTCTTGTTAGTATTTTGGAATATAATTTCTTGTACCCCCTCCCCCGCGTAGTTATTTGATTGTTGAGCTTGGATTTTTTTATGAAGATTTGATCTTTGATGTATTACTTTAGTATTGTTTAATTAAATCACTTCATTTGTGTATAATAACTTTAATATTGTTTAACTAAATCATTTTGTTCGTATAAAAATAACTCTAGTATTATTGCTTAATTGAATCCACAGTAACCTTCTGTGGATTATTCATGTACTAGATGTTTATGTCTATTAAGATGTGTATGCCTTCAACAAACTAATGACTTTCAAATCGAAAAATAACCAAAAAAATAAATAAACCAAATTAATCCAAATCGTTAATAACCAAACCGACGATTATTTTTTTTTTTATTTAGTTTGATTTGATTTTAGAAATTTAAAAAAATAAATTAAATTAATTTGATTATAATTTTAACTAATAGCCAATCCAAATCAAACTATAAACACCCCCACTTTCCATGCTTCACCCTCAACATCCTCAAAATCATTTCTCAAAATCTGAGGTTAAAATTATGTGTGAATTAATATAAATATTATAATAATTTACTCATATTAATTATTATTCTCTTTTACTATTAAAAATAATAATATCACATTAAATATATAGATGATAGGAAGCACCCTGGAAGCAAGGGCGTAATGAATTATGAGATGTTAAATGTAGCGTAACCCTTCACACAGACACAAGAGACCCACACATACAGCATCTCTTACAGAGCAGCTACACAGACTGTAAGGATATACAGCAAGAGTAAAGCCATTGGTTCTGCTTCTCTTCTCATCTTCTTTGTAGATCCATAAAACCCCTTTACTTTTCCGGTGGGTTGTCAGATCTGACCGGAAACATGATCTACCCGGAACCCATTGACCACTTCGATCCATTACCCGACTCAATTCTCCTGTTCATCTTCAACAAGATCGGAGATGTCAAGGCTTTGGGTCGTTGTTCTGTGGTTTCCACAAGGTTCCATTCCTTAGTTCCTCAAGTTGATAACGTTCTTGTTCGCGTAGACTGTGTTATCTCCGATGATGATGATTCTTCTCCCTCTTCCTCTTCTTCTGGTTACTCTTCTGATAAGTCCCGACACCCCATCTCTTCCCTTTTTCGTCTAGTCTTCTCTGGTCTTCTCAAACCCTTTCAATCTATAACCCAATTCATCTCCATTTCGCCTCGACGTGCTGCTGCTTCTTCCTCCTCCTCAGGTGTCGTTGACGGTGATGATTTTGATAAGGACTTCGTCACCCATCACTCCCCTACCCAAGTTCTTAAGAATTTTAACGAGATTAAGCTTCTCAGAATCGAATTGCCTAGTGGGGAACTAGGGATAGACGAGGGTGTCTTGCTGAAATGGAGAGCTGATTTCGGGTCAACCCTCGATAATTGTATTATACTTGGTGCCTCCTCGGTGATTCAACCTGTAACTAGTACAAGCGGTTGTAGTCTTCCGGACATTGATGGAAATGGAGAAAATGATAATGGGAGCATACCCGACTCGTTTTACACGAATGGGGGCTTGAAGTTGCGGGTGGTGTGGACGATTAGTTCCTTAATTGCAGCTTCCGCAAGGCATTATCTGCTGCAGCCCATAATTGCGGAGCACAAAACTCTGGATAATTTGGTTTTAACAGATGCAGATGAGCAAGGAGTGTTATGTATGAACAAAGAGCAACTGGAGGAGCTGAGGGTGAAGCCTCTCTCGGCTTCTTCGGCCTCCAAAAGGACTTTGGTTCCGGCACTCAATATGCGGTTGTGGTATGCCGCACATTTGGAATTACCTGATGGAACAGTGCTCAAAGGGGCCACTTTGGTGGCAATTAGGCCGAGTGAGCAGCCCAAGAAAGAGGTAGTTGGGGGAGATGGGAATTGGGTGGCAGCTGCATTTAAGGAGCCCTATGGAACAGCTGCTAGGATGTTGGTGAAAAGGAGGACTTATTGTCTTGAGATGAACTCATTTTGATTATAGAATTAATGCTGTTTGGATAGCTTCACATTTCTGAGGTAACATAATCTGCAGCTGCAAATAGTATATTCTTGATTTTCGTCTGTTATATCTGTGGTTGCGCCTTACTATGTGCTAATACAAGGAGAGAATTTCTTGAATGACTTTAGAAGTTTAAAGTTTATATCAGTCTCTGTTTGAGAGTAGTTTTTGTTGCCCAATCCAAACATTGTGGGCTGCATTTTAATAATGGTTTAGTTTCATCAGAATGTTGCCGTTGATCTTTTCTTTTCCTTCCTAGTCTTTTAGGTTGTTGTCCATGTAGGCGTACATTCTACCCTCCCCGGACCCCACTTGTGGATTTTCACTGGGTATGTTGTTGGTGTTTGTCTTTTCTCTTGTGCTCATTTATGTATATCTGGAACACCACTGACAGCATTTCTCTGTTTGATGAAGAGAGAGAACTGGAATTACATGTTTGGCTGCATTCGAATCTTGAACTTCCGGAGCAGCAGTTGTATTTCAGGCTCTTGTATATATGTTGTTTTTTCTTTGACTGTTTAGGTGTTCCGTATTGTGTTGCTTCTCTGTATAAGGGATGCGATGAATGAGTTTTAACTGAAAATACATCTCTTGATTATCCTGTGTTGGAATATGCTGGTCCATGATTGATTGTAGAATGATTGTCGGTTAGATCATTCACTAGCAATTCCTTTTGGCCTTGATCTTCTGTCTGTTCATGATTTTGTTAAAAATTATACTCCCAAGTATATGCCAACAATTCTAGTTTCGTATGTGCATCTGTTGATGTTTTATTTTTCAGGGAACTCGGACCCTGAGGAAGTTGGATCAAAACTCATACTTGTAAGCAGAGGAAAAGGCTGAAAGCACAATTCTATTATGAGCCAGCATTGCTTCTGGAGATAAAACACTAGTCAGTCAGTCATGAGCTTTGGATCAGACAGTGTCACTTTGAAAAGATGGAGGATATGCATCTGCCTTTGTTTTAATATTGAGCATATGCTTTTTAAGTGTACAAATTGCCTCTGAAAGATGTTACGAGAGCTTTGTATCGTCGAGTCGACTCTGTGAATATGCATAAATGTTATGTGATGTCATGTACCTTAAGGTTCATGAGTAACGAAATGTGTGTTCTTGCTGCATCTTATTTACATACTCGATTTGCAGCTGGCTCTAGATAAATCAGTAAATAGACCTTGTCATGCTTTTCAATTTTTACCCCTGATCTTAGCAGGATATAAATTATGGTGAGAGATTCTAATATGCATATACTCTGTCCTTCTTCTGTAACTAAATATATTCTTTGTAACATGATTTACAAATCAATATCCTCTATACATGAAGATCATTCAAACAAGTATAACATACATTTTAAATCTCATTCAAACAGAAGGATTAGGATAATCATGTGACAACGTTTTCGACCTCTGGCAAATGGCTTAGCCAAGGAAGCAGCTTCTCATGGACAAGATCAGGTCGATCATCGTGAGGGCAATGTCCCACGCCTTCCAAAAGAAATAGACTCACATTTGGTTTTTGAGAAGGTAAGGATGAGAAGTATCTACCAACAGGGCCATCAATAGGAGTAAATGGATCTTGATCACCCCATAACACAAGTATAGGCAATGTAAGTTTTGGGATCAACTGCACTGGGTTCGGCCCAGGTGGACCTGTCACAATGGAAACAAAAGCATCAAGCGCGCCTTCAGCATCTGCTGGTGTCCTAATAATGTCCACCAGATCTTCATCTACAGACTCCTTATTCCCATAAACAGACAACAAGATATTCTTTAGATTTTCTCTCTGTTTGACCCGATTAAAGATTGCAGAAGCGACTGATTTTTGGTTCAATAAGAAGTCAACAAGCCAGAGTAAAGGCAATAGCAACTTAATCCTCCAATCGTCAACAATTGCCTTGTTATTCATGCCTCCAGCACAGTTCAACAAACCAAGACCTTGAATGGATGTTTGAGAAGGATCTGCAGCAGCTATTACACAAGCAAGGCTTCCCACAGAGTTCCCTACCAATACAGTTGGTCTTTGAATAATTTCATTCACGAAATCCAATATTAACTGTGCCCAAGTTTCCATGTTATATGCAAATCCTTCTGGCTTGTCAGAAGCACCAAAACCAAGGAGGTCGATAGCATAAACTGTGTAATTTTGAGCAAGCGTGGCAATGTTCCTGCGCCAATGGGCGACAGAGGCACCAAAACCATGAACTAGGAGTAGAGAAGGGCGAGAAGTGTTATTGCTGTGCCCTTGATAACTCAAGTAATTTATGTTGTAACTTCTCCATACCCAAGTTTTGCACATTGTCTTAATCTCATTTACCTCAAGTGGTAATGGTTCTTCTACCTTTGAATCAGTGGCTGATGTAGAGGAGGCAGAGCATTTGATGCTGCTAATAGTAATACAGCTGGACTTGCTATGACTACTTTGAAGACCAATCTTTAAACTGATGATAGCGTTACAGCGTTTCTTTAAGTTCCGGGAGGGAGCAAATGGTGATGAAGGTAGAAAAACAAGGGGAGAAGCACGAACAGTGACAACCATAGTTTTCCCTGGTCTTCTAAAGCTTCTGCAAGGACGATAAATGAGATATTTTCTTTTGAGGAGGCATAAAAAACATAATATTTAACACAGGATGGTAATATATGAGGTGAAACTCTTCCTCCACAGGCATAAGATACTCTGTACCATATACGAATTATAAATGACACAAAAGAACCAGAATTCACATCAGTTACAATTTCAGTAAAATACCAAATTGAACGAACATCTGGACTAAGACAAGGCAGTACGGCGACAAGAAAAATCTTCCTTTCCAATGGGATCCGCAAACATATCCAAGAAATGAGAGAAAAAGCAAAACAAAAAAAAAAGGTTTTGCGTCCATGCTATGCACAAGGCTGCATCGGCTACAAGTTTCAAAGCATGTCATCAACAACAGAAAAAGAAAAGGTCATCTACATCCAGCGATTTCACCAAAAAGAAAAAAAAAAAAACTAAGTGCCAGAAGTATCAGCCAACTCACATTCAAATGTGAGCTTTTATTTTCATTTGAGCTGCATTATCATAATGTTGTATCATCACACCCAAGGAAAATAAAAAGAGAAGTGAAAAGGGAGAAACAGCCAGGGGTACTTTTCAAGCGTGGTATGGATGTTTAAATGGACATGTCTAGTCAAGCAAAGTCAGTTGAAAGGAGGTCCCAAGCTGTTTGAGACAACTGAAGTCAGGCTTACGGTGAAATAAGAGCAAAACATGGTCTCTCAGTATTTCTTCAATAAGAATGTTTGTGTCATACTTAGTACAGCAGATGAATTAAACATCCAAACTACCTTAGAGGTCTGATTGATTTTATGTCTGATTGGATAACCAAAATAATCCAACCAGTCATACATAGTTAAACTCCTATTTTTCTTGTCTTTTTGGATGTCATTTATCTTTAACATCACAGGTCCTAGCATTCTTATAGTACTCATGTTTTTTTTTTTTTTTGATGACAAGGAAAACCCATAGCCGAGTAAAATTCCTGCACCTATGCAATAACTCGCAAACCACACAGGAGAGGTAACCCGCATTAGACAAGTGCGGTGCAACAAACTCAATTCAGAAGGCAAACCCCTTGCTTTCAGTACTCATATTCAAACATTGATCTTCTATTGTTACTCTCCAACAATTCCCACATCTTTCACTTGCCTTTATACTTTAATAAATAACGAGGAGGGCATGACCATAGATAGGAGGTTGTTGAGGATACATATTAGTATATAAGATTAATAGATAGTAGAACATTGTGTCACGGACTTAGAACTATGGGTTTATTTTCAATAACAAGTGGCGGGTCGTCACACTTGTCTCACTTATCCTTCCATAGAAGTAGTTGTAGCATTACTCCTCTAGTTTACAGTTTGTTGTACCTCAATTTTTGTTACTAATTGTTGTTTCTTACATTTTACTAATCATGTTATTTTATTGTAATTATTGTTCAGAATGATTAGTATTTTGCCATGACTTAGGAACTATTTTTCCTTGAGGTGAAGGTGTATAATGAATCAGTCTCTTTTATCTCAAGAGGTGAGATGGGATTATAAATTATTCCGACAATTTGAAAGTTCCCAACACATATATTAAAAACAAAATCAAACTGAATCAATATGAAATACCAAATTATCCGCAGAAAATACAAAATTATGGTTGAACTTCTAACAAAAAGAGAAATGATAATTTGTAGTTCACATATGAAATGGAAGAAGAAAGAGATGGGAATTTGGGAAATAAGTAGGTACCTGTGAATGGAATCCGGGAACACTTAGAATCGAAGGAAAATATGTCCTCTCTTCCTGTAGGTAAAATAAAGAGTCAAAAGGGACTTGTGGGCGAAATTATTTGAGGTCCTCTTCAATTTCCTTCTTTTTTCCCATATACTCGTGCCATTCATTTTTTCCCAGAGATTAGTATTATTAGTTTGATAGATCGAGTGATTACTTAGTAAATGAGAAATATGAATATAAATTAAGAAAATTAGAGCGGTTAATATGAATTGACTTATTCCATCTGAGCTAGCAAATATAGATTTTAAAATTTAATGAATCAGATTGGGCTGATCCTTTTTTTGGTGTGCCAGAAAATAACTAACTTAGCCTATCAGTTAGTGAGCTGCGGGCTTTACCAGGTCAGCTCCCATTTTTTAAAAGTTAAATTAAATTATAATTTAAAAATATTAAAATAAATAGCAACTGAACAATATTATATGATATTAATATTATCATTACATATTAGAAAAATATAATTTGTATCTAAATTTTAATATTTAAAATATTTAAATGAACTTTGAGCTTGGATGCTTGTTATTTTTTACACTCTATTTTATTTTTATTTTTTAATTCGACTCACGAACAAGTCCGACTCATATTGCAAAAGCCCCACAAAAAAACAGGCTTATTCGCGTCTGGCTAATAAGTCTATTTTTTAAATGAGTTCTGAAAATCTTAACCTAACCCTGCTAAATTACGAGTTACGCCAGATCGGCCACACGAGTATAGCCTATATTGACGATTCTATAGGAAATAATTGGGTGTAATTTCATGAAATTCTTTAAAATTATTTTCTACCTTTTATTTCTGTTTCTATTTTTTATTTTTATTATTTTATTTTTTATTATTTAATATTTTTCAAACCTATTTTTTTATTTTATAGCATTTATATTTCATTTCTTTCTCATTCTCAACTTTACTTTTTCATCTGATTCCATCTAATTTCTTGTATTATATATTTTTATTTATTCTATTTTATTTTTTATTAACATAATTTTATTTATATTCTAATTTTTCAATTAAAGTTATAATCTGAAAAACCAACAGGTAGATTAAATATCCGTCATGTGAAATAATTTGAGCGTATTAAAAGATTAAATTAATCAATGAATTAAATTTTTTTTTTTTAATTTAATTGATTGGTATTGATAATTCTAATATGGGGAATTAAATATGACGTAGTGATAGATTTCGAAATTGAATCGAAGAGTATAATTACAAATTTTTAGTGAAATAAATTTGTAATTTATTGCGATATGATTAATTTATTTTATTGTAAATTATTATTAATAATTGCTTTCCATATGAAAATATGTTTGTAGATGTATTAAAATTTTGACTAGATTGCCTCATATAACAGATTTAGATAAATGGTTGGCAGATGTAAACAATAAATAAGCTTTGAGGTGAGATTCATAAATATGACATCTTCATTCTTCTCCATTCGCCCACTCAAAAAAATAAAGATAAAAATTTATCAATGTCACGACTATAATTTCAAAAAGGTCCTTACCCCCGCCCCCCCCAAAAAAAAATTCAAAAAAAAAAATTCTCAAATATGTCATCAAATTTTAAAATTTTTTTTATCTATGTCATTAGCTCAAATATTTCATTATTGTCAAGGAGAAAGCTCATTCATACCATTATTTTTTTAACAGCGGTTTTGTAAAACCACCTTTTACACATGATAAAATTAAAAAATTAAGTATAAAAAATACACCTAAAATATTACTATTATTTTTTAGAGTTTTCAATTTAAATTATTGACAGTATGAAATTAATTCCTAAATTATTACTCATTAGTTTGACAAATACCCCTCAACGAAGTTTGTAATACACTCAACCCCAACCATCCACTCTTCCCCCAAAAAAGTTTAGATGTTATTTTTATTTTACAAAAAAAAATTCTATTTTGCCGCCCCATCTAACCCTATGTCTGTGTATATACATATACATATACATTTTATTTTATGTTAGGTATATACATAGAAATTAGAAAAATATTTTTCTTATTGCTTACAGAATATAATTGAAATGAAAATTTTATTTTAAAAAAATAAATTGCGGCAAGTTGATAATACTTTTCTAAAAAAAAAAGAAATAATATTTGAAAGGTGAGGATGGAGGTTGTAGGGATGAAATAAGAATTTTTTTAAGATATAACTTTTATAAAAAAAAATTTAAAAATAAAAAAAATTGGAGACGGGGATGGGGTAGGGGAGGAGGTGGCGGAGTACAACAACAACGACAATAATATACCCAGTGAAATTTTATAAGTGGGGTTTGGGAAGGATAAAGTGTACGTAGACCTTACCATTATCTCAAAGAGATGGGGAGGATGTTCCCGAAAAATCCGGGTTTCAAAAATCGAGCCCCACAAGATACTAGATATGGAAAAAAGGAAAAAGAATGAAAAAAGAAAAACGACTAAAAATAAAAAACATAATAGTATGTAAATATGATAAAAGTAACAAGTATAAGGGGAATAATGACAATCACAGGATATAAAGACACGAATTTATTTGATTTTTGAATAATGATAGTTTAATTTTTAACATTTAACTAATATTAATAATTTATTTAATTTTTTTCAATGTGAAATATTTTGTTCATGTGGAGTGTGATGTGGTAATATTTTTCAAAATAAAAGAAAGAGTATAATACATGTACCATCATGAGAGTATAATGAAAGAAAAGTATATTTTTCAAACTAATGAATGATAATTTAGGTATAACACTCACTCTTTCAATAGTTCAAATGAAAAAGGATCAAAACTGCCCTTGCTTATGTGAAATAGACCACTTTTATCCTCTCTTACATTTTGAAATAAAAAATATCTCTGTCGTATCTCAAAGACAAGAACACCTTCAAGAGTTAACAGTAGTGATGTGGCAAGCCACATGACACTAGTTTCGTTGCCAAAGCTTGCTAACTAGGATACCCACCAATTTTTAACCCATTTTTTTTAGACGTAACCCACTAAAATTAAGAGGAAACATCATCTTTCACACTTAATTCCTCATTTAGCTTTAGGATTAATTATAATTATTTTTTATTATATTTTTCAAAATATTATTTGAGATTTGATAAAATTATTCCTATTTTTTATTTATTTTTAATTACTACGTCAAATCAGAACAAAGGGATGATATTGGATGCTAGGGGTGGCAAAATTAAATCCAACCCGCTCAATCCGCGCAACCCGTTGAAGTTAACGCGCCCATTCATTAGCTCAATCTATCTCAATCCAATTAGGTTGATATTCAAACCGAATTAACTTGAAAGAGATCTTGTCAAAATATTTTTTTAAAAAAAATTGATATGTTTTATATAGCCAAAATAAAGAAAAATATAATTTAGTTAAGTACTAAATTATTAAAAAAGAACAAATAAAATAAGTAAAATTTAGTAAAAATTGGGCCTCATATAACAGATTTAGATAAATGGTTGGCAGATGTAAACAATAAATAAGCTTTGAGGTGAGATTCATAAATATGACATCTTCATTCTTCTCCATTTCGGATCTTGACCTACTATATAACCCACTACTTAATCCGTTTTGATCCAACCCATTTTAACCCAAACAAATTTGGGTTGAGTTAAGTTTTGACTCGTTTATTATATTGATCCATTATAATCCGCTTAAGTTTAATTCAACCCGCCCAATTGCCACCCCATTTAAGACGCACGGGCTTCTATATCTTGTTAAAAGACAATATTGTTTTCAGAGTATGAAGAGCGTTTGCTCAATTACGTAAGAACTCCAAAATAAACATACTCTATAACAATCCAAAGGACAATTCGGTAACTTAACATCGTAGCCTTGTTCTATAAATAGGAGTACTACAACCAACCCCAATGAAATTCAAAATTACAATCCCTCCTCAAATTTCTCTGTGAAAACGGAAAATTAAACATGTCTCAGCATGTTATCGAAAAGCACCGTGAAAATGCCGAAGTTTGCACAGATCCATTGTTGTGCAAGCAGAAATCACTTGAACTTCTCAAGGAAATCCACATGCCCAATGGTATTCTCCCGCTGGAAGACATCGTAGAGGTGGGCCGCAACGCCCAAACCGGATTCGTGTGGCTGAAACAGAAGAAGCCGAAAGAGCACAAGTATAAGAAGATCGGGAAGCTCGTCTGGTACGATACCATAGTGACGGCGTTCGTGGAGGATCGCCGGATGACGAAGATCACCGGCGTGAAGAGCAAAGAGATCTTCATTTGGATTACGGTTTCTGATATTTCAATTTCCGACCCGGAGTATAAGAAGATTAGATTTGGTACCCCTACTGGATTTTCCATGTCACTCCCGGTCTCCTCTCTTGAAGAGGAGAATCAGTGAAGTGGAAGGACGTTTCAGGGGTATTTCAAGAAACTAGTTCAGCGTGTTTTTCACATATGTACTAAGTTAATTTAAAATTTTTATATAAATAATACTTGATATTAAATAAATATAATATTCATGTCAATAAATTAAATAAATACTAATAGTTTGATGTAATAATTTAGTCTATTGTAAAATGGCAAAGATGGAAAATCAATTAAGTTGCTTATAATATAAATATATTAATAGTTTTTTAATACATAAAATAACAATTTAGAGTTGAATAATTAGAAATTAAAAAATTAACTGAATAAATTTTAATGTAATAAAAGATTTCTACATATAAAAGGAGGAAGGACAAAAATTTCAAACAACATTTCTAAGAGTCTTCACGCTTTTAATATAGTACTAGTCTTGTTGTACGCGCTTTGCATTTGATCAAAGTGTGTTCTCATCTAGTAACAAACATTATACAGAAAAATTAAATTTAATTATGAACTTATGAAAAGATAAATAATTCACAAGTTAAGGTATTTCTTGGGGGTTGAATTCTGCAAGTCAAGCACTGGGATAGTGATGCATCCGAGAAAATATGTCTTAGAGTTTGTCTCTGAAGCAAGACTTGCAGGTGCTCGACCAACCTCTGCACCCTTGAAATGCAATATGAAACTCACATCAGCTGAGCATGATAGTGATCATAATGACAAGTTGTTTAATAATATCAGGAAGTATCAGAGGATGGTTGGAAAGCTACTCTACCTAACACACACAAGGCCTGATATTGTTTTTGTTGTTCAGACAATAAGTCAATATATGCAGAAGCCTAAAGAGTCACACTGGAATGCAACTTTGAGGGTAATTAGATACATCAAAGGCAATCCAGAGTTAGGGTTACTTATGACCTCACACAAGGATCTCACACTGACTAGGTACTGTAATGCAGGCTGGGTTGCTTGTCTCGACACCAGGAGATCATTCACTTATTAAATGTTGAAGTTTGGTGGATTTCAAATATCATGGAAGTCCAAGAAGCAAAATAGAGTATCAAGGAGCTTTGCAGAAGCAGAGTACAGAAGTTTGGCCACATTAACAACAGAGATGGTTTGGGTTACAAATTTGTTCAAAGAGTTAAAAGTTGCATTGCAAACACCATCTATTGTGCACTGTAATAGTAAAGCGGCTATACAAATTGCAGCAAATCTAGAATTTCATGAGCGCACTAAACATATTGAAATTAACTATTACTTCATCAGGGAGAAGGTTCAACAAGGTTTGATCAAAAACAAGTTACATAAATACTAAGTACCAGCAAGCAGATTTGCTAACCAAAGCACTTGGTCGATCTCAACATGATTTTCTTTTAACCAAGCCTTGTGTCCTGAATATTTTCAGTACATCCAGCTTGAGGGGGAATATTGAACGTAGTAATTAGTTAGCTATATTCTCAGCTATGTAATTAGGCACTGATTAGTTATGGTTGATAGTGGATTAACTAATTAGTTAGTTAGTGACGGCTGGATTAGTTAGTTAGCCGTCCAAAACAACATGTATATATAAGAGGTCCAAAACAACAATGAAGATTGAAATTCTCCAAATTGAATTCTCACACTAAATTTCAATAATATTTCACGTATAGGTAAACTATATTCAATTTTTGAGTGTATCGTGATGTATGTTTAGTGTATAACTCATGTATAGTGATCTACTTGTATAGTCAGTATACACTTTGTATGACTTTTGACAAACTATATTATATAGTTATGTATATATTTTTTAATGATTTTTAGCTATTTTTTTATGTAAATCAAAACATGACTTTATTTGTTGTAAATTAATTAGTTTATTGTATATATTTGAAACTATCCCTATATTTTTTTTCTTAGTTTATTGTATATATTTGAAATTATCCCTATATTTCTCTCTCTCTCTCTCGTCGTTTTTAGCTGCATGTACAAAGTTTACATCTTGATTCATTTTCAGATAATTAAAAAAATACTCCAATATAATCAACACTAACACATCATTACGAATGCTAGCATTTCATCACGAACATTTCTAAGGGTTATACTGTCCTTAAAGGCAAATCAAGAAGCAAAATAATTTGTTATTACTAATATTGGCTATAGGAATTGTAATAAACAATCGCTATTCAATATTAATAATGGGGTGAATAAATAATATCATAATTTGAATTGCGGGTAGTAACAGTTAGAAATAAAGGCTCACAGAAGATTTATTATGACACATTATTGGTAAAATGTAGACAATTTTTTCACATTAAAATCCATAGAATGAATCTTGTGTTTTTGGTTGCTAGTATCTTTAACATCATAGGTCCTAGCATTCTACTACTCATATTCAGACGTGATCTTTTCTTGTACTCTCCAACAATTCCTATCTCTCTTTTACTTGATAACGTTTTTTAACACAACTAAAATTGGCCAAATTTCTTGTTTTTAAAATTTAGATTCATCACGAGGGGCCATAATCATAGATAACAATTCACGGAGGACATGGTCTAGGATAGAAGGCTAATAGATAGTAGAGTGTTGTCTCGCTTATGCTTCCAAAGTAGTAGTCGTAGCAATATTCTTGTAGTTTCTTGTCTCTCGTTTTCTGTTAATTAATTACTATTTGTTACTTCTTACCAGGGGCGGAGCTAGCATACAGTGAGGGGGTTCGTCCGAACTCCCTTCGAGAAAATTATATTATTTATACAAAGCTAAAATAATATGTATATATAATAGATATTGACCCCCTCTCCCTTCGATGAAAAATTATATTATTTATACAAAGTTAAAATATTTTTTATGTACATATAATTGATATCGAATCTCTTTCGACTAGTTCGTCTGTTCGTGTGTTTACTTCTTCAAATTTTTAACCTCTTTAATTAAAATTCTTGCTCCGTCACTGCATCTTGCATTTTGCTTATCCTATTATTATGTGCAATTATTGCTTTGAATGGTTTTGTCATTTTTAAGGTTCCAAAACATATATTAGAAACAAAAATCAACGCAAAATCACAATGACATTATGAAGCCCAAATACCAAATTATCCGCCGAAAGTACAAAACTATCCTTAAGCTTTAATGAAAATAGAAAATACTTTCTCACAGATGAAATGGAAGAAGTGTAAAAGAAGAAAACCAAAGGGAGAGAAATGGGAATTGACAAATAAAAACCTGTCAATAGTAATCACACAAGTTCCTTTTTTTTTTTTTTTTTTTTTTTTATCATTTTAACCATATTGTTGAGGCATTCAATTTTGCCCTCAACAGTTTTCTTTATGTCCCATTCAATATTCGGAGTTCGTATTGGAACTTTCACTAAATTTGAATCGAGCAATGCAGGGTCTATTCTGATGTGATGCTCCCAAAGAATTTGTCTTTATACCCAGTGTTCAAACTCAAAACATCTTATTAAGATTGAAGCAAAATTTATTATTATTTTTTTTTTGTTATTGTTATTTTTAATCCTACTTTGATATCATTTTGCGTCTCTGCTCCAATTTATGTGAATCTGAATCTAAAGCCAAGAAAAATTGAAAAGCATTAAATAAACGTGTTCTGAGCGTTTTTCACTCTCTCCTATTAAAATGAAGAATCTTAATAGCTTAGTTGGTTGACTACCTGAACTCCCACCTTGCTAGTAAGACTTCGATTCTCCATGTTGTAATCCCCCTCCCCCTACCGGCCTACCCCCAATTTAAGGTTTAAAAAACTCTACTATTAAAGGAAGTGTGGCCCATTCAGCTCATCAAAAAATTTATATTGCCATAAATCATCTAACCAAAAACATAAAACAAATATTGAATACAAAAAGATGTTGTTCTTTACCTAAAGTAATTGAAACAAAACGAGTATATTCATCTCATTGACCTTATCATCAATTAGACATCTAAAATTTTAGTTTGTCTATGTGTTTATATTCTGACCTACTCAGCCTATTTCAACTTTTTATAATCAAAATTATTTATGAAATTGTGTAATAACAGAAAAAAGTGAAATAATGCTATGTATAATAAAACATAGGAAGTATATGCAGGAGTTTTTATTTTATTTCCCAAACTTCGTGTACTTCTTTCAAATAATCTTCGAGTATTTTCTTATTATGAATGAATAAGCAATTTCACAAAATTTATTCAAAAACCAACATAACCAAATATTGCTAAACTAATTAGCAGAAACATATATACTTCGTTTGTCCATCTTTACTTGTCTCTTATTGACTTGACACAGGGATTAAGAAGTACTAAATGATAGAGATAATTTTACCAAATCACCCTTTGCATATAAGAAATACAATGTCTTGAAAAAAGTACTCCCTCTATTTCATATTAAGTTAATTGTTAGGGAATTTTTGATATTTCAAAATAAGTGAATTGTTCACCTTTCAAGGGATGTGTTGATTTTTTTTTTTCAATTTTACCCTTCATTGATTAAGTTTCTAAGGTTGAGTTTTGTATGAGAAATAAATGATGAAGTAAATAAGTGTGTGGAGTTTGAAAAGGGTAAAAATGGAAAAAACATGATTAAATTTTGTCTTTATTTCTTTTTCTTAATATGTGTGAAATGACCTAACAATTCACTTAATATGAAACAGAGGAAGTAATAGGGAAATGACTATAATTAATGATAATATTAAATTAAGAACTAAGCATAAAATTATCTCTTGATTTTTATAAAGTGAACAATTATCGTTAAATATTCTAAAATATTATAAAATACAAGTAAAAATACACGATGGAAGTATATTGGTAGCTTTCCCATTACTGAAACCAAGGATACCAAAGGTACAAGCAATAATTTTGAGTCTTAATGGAGGACCAAAGGGACATTATTGCTTTCAACAACCTCAAGTTCATCAGTGATTTAATTTACTCATTTATATTTGGTTGTCACCAATGGGGAATTTATATTGCTTGAACAATGAGGACATTTATACTGGACCAATTATATACATCTCTTCACTTCTTGAAATAATTGACGTTAACAGTGCTACCTAAGAATTTTTTTCGAAGGAAAAAAAAAATAACCGGGCATGATAATGGACTCTAAATTAATTCGACATGATTCAATATTTTAATATTGATTTTGGAATTTTATGATACGGTAAATGAATAATCATAGTTTGTTCGGTTTTAACTTATATATATTTACATAATAGGGAATTATGACTTGAATTTTCAAGAAATATCTCAATTATAGCACACTAGCACCTCACACATGCAGGAATATTCGAAAAGAAAATACAAGCAATTTCTTATTAAATCAATCACATACTAACATATTTTAATCGAGATAAAGTAATCAAAATTTTAACGTCTAAAAAAATTAGTTTTTCATTAATAGGAGTACAATTATATACCTTTTCTAGAATTATATTAACATATGTAAATTATATATGTAACTTTATTATAATATTCGGCAACTCAATATTCTTTTTATATATATTAAATATCGTACTAAATATCAAAAACTCATAACAAATAAATACTATAACTGTGATATCAAATTTTCAATTCAATATCTACTATATACTCTAATATGTCCACTCCTAGCAACATTTACACATCTATGTTAATTTCAATATACATTTTCAGCAACATCATTATTCTATATTAGGTCGGGCCCTTAAATATAACTTGTCTAAATAAAGAAAAAGACTTGGGCAGATTTAAAAATTGTCTATATACTTCGTCTAAATATGCACAATTCTCTTCATTTTATATTACTTGACCAATTGATCTGGTAGAATATTTAACTAAAATTTATTTCACTCAATTAATTTTTATTGGTGTTTTATGTGTCTCATTCTAATCGTTGGTCTATATCTAGTGTTTTTTTACTTTTAAAGCTAAGATATTTTAGTTGAGAGTCTTCCGAAAACAATATCTCTATCTCTATAAGATAGTGGTAATATTTATATACATTTTACCCTCTTCAGACTCCACTTGTGAGATTTCATTGAATATATTAATGGTGATGGTTGTGGTGTTTTGTCAGACCCCAATTGTGAGATTTCATTCAATATGTTGATGGTGATAGTTGTGGTGTTATGTAATTATTTAAATACTAAAAATTATATGAAAAAGAAGTAGTAAATTTTTTAATAATTTATTTAAATAAATAAACAAAATACTTATTTTTAATATAGAGGCCAAGTAAAATAAAATAGAGCCGAGTAATATTAGTTTTTGCACGCAAACACAGAGACAAAAAGGCGTATTCTGTTCTTTCCTTTTGTTACGGAATTGAGTAGCTTTCCGCTAAGTATAGAAAAGGAAAACGTACCTAACTCACTTCATCATAAGGACAAACTTCTTCAACACTTGGTGAAATCTTGGAGTTGAAACTAAAAAATAAATAAAATTGTCAACTTCTTTCTTCCATTTATAGTTGAGGAAACATAGAAAAAAAGTGCGGATGATATTGGAAATTAATATTTGTCTCATTCATTTAAACGAATAGTAGATACTTGTTCTGTCGTTCTATTTTAATGAAGGTTTTATGTACATCTTTTTTTCTTAAAAAAAAATATATATTCAAATAGTAAAATTCATACTTCTAGATGTTGGTTGCGACTATCATGAACTTTACGTTAAGTAAAAATTTTGAATTTGAGAATAACTATAAGTTGTACTTTGCTATATTAGAGAAGCTATCCAAAAGCAAAGAATTTTCCTTTTCCGTGTGTGTGAAAAAAACGCAATTTTTTGTTTTTTTCTTTCTAGAGTTCCTTTAAAAAACTTATGATTCAAAATATTACTAACATTTAAAATGTACTTTATTTATATTTATTATATATCTTTAACAAAATTGGCAAGAAAATATTCGAGCTTACTAAATGCATATTATTTTTTTTTAAATTATTCCTTTCAAAAGTATTTGAGACTAATGTAATATATTCTTCCAAGATAGAATAATTTTACTCACTGATATATCATTATCTAGAATCACAATATCAACAAATCACTAAAAAAAAATAATACAAACATGTACTTACTAAAAAAAATCATAACTATTCAAAATAGTCACAATTTTAAACAAAAATCATAACCTTTCAAAAAAAACTATAATTCTTTTAAAAAAAGTCTGCAACATTTAATAAGACCTTAAGAGTCACAAAATTTCATTTTCTATTCACATATTTAAAAATCCAACAATTTGGAAATGGTTGCATCATATGACGGAGTTAAGTAAATGTTCATAGGGACGGGGAAGTAGTTGGCAGATGTAATAAATAAGTGTTGAAGTGGAATTCATAAATATGACATCTTCTTTCTTCTTCACCCGTCCACTCCCAACCCCTGCTCTTTCCTCTTCAACCGTCTGTTTGGTACGGAGGAAAAATATTTTTTAAAACTTTTTTCTCAAGTTAAAATATTTTTTTTATTTCATTTCTATCATGATTCTCTCTTCATCCAAAAAAAAGAAATTAATATAAAATAGAATTTAAAATTTATTTTTGAAAAGATTTTAAATTTTAAAAATTTCACTTTTTTACTCCCCATCTCACCAGCCCCCACCCTGCCCTTCAAAAAAGAATTTATATATTTACTTTTAAAGAATATTTTAAATTATAAAATATTTTTATGTGAGAAATTATTTTTCTAAAAAATATTTTCTGCTTTCTAGCAAAAATAAAAGATATTTTTTAAAAATATTTTTATTAACTAACTAAATAACAGAAGATTTTTTTTAAAAATATTTTTCGTTCACCAACTAGAAAAAAAATAAGATAAAAATCAATTTATTTTTTTTAAAAAAATATTTTTCGCCGTACCAAATACAATCCAAAAGAAAAACCCACCGGCCTGCTTGTCTTTTTGACCAAGGATACAAATTAGCTTCTTCTTCTTTTATTATTTGGGATAAGATTGAATATTTAGGATTAAGTTTGAATTAAATTTGTATCTTTAATTAAATAGAAGATAAATTAAATTATAAATTTAATCATGAAATATTTTACTTTATCCTATGAATCAAAGATCCTTAATGACTTAAGGGTACATTTGATTCGAATAGTCGAATAATGTATGAATAATTAATTAACTTTTGGTAATTGATTATCAAAGTCTTACTTTGTTCGATTATTTTTCATGGTCATTTAACTTTACTTAGTTAACTTTTATTTCAATTTTGAATTGAGAATATCGAT
>DF357404.1:95247-110584 GCA_000787875.1 Solanum virginianum | reverse complement strand
AAAAAATTATTTTAACTATATAAAAATAGTATTATTTTTTGCCGAAAGAAATTCTGGTAAACCCCCCCCCCCCCAACCAAATGGTAGGTAGTTCCACCCCTAAGATGAGACGCTGGATATTTAAGTAAGTAGGCTTTATTTACTAGTGACACATTTTTAAAGTCGTGCAGGTGTAAGCTCAAAGCGAACAATATCACTAGCGGAGTAGGCCATTACAAATAGTATCAAAGTCACTCTTATATCAGCCTTATCGATGTGAGCCAGAGTTTAACTAAGTTTAGACAAATTCTGATAAAGCGTGATTACATTTCATATGAAAACCAAAAAAGAAGAAAAAATATTTCATTTTATACTGTTCAAGGATAAAATTAGCTCATTCTTCCCTATTTTGGATCAACTATTATAAGAAAGGGTGTTGTCGTTCCATTTGATTAGTTGAAGGATATTTTTAAGTCAAAATATAAAGATGAGAACATTTTTGACCCAAATATCTAGCGAGAGGCAACTCCGACTTATTTAGTATAATTCAAAAATATTTTTGATTCTTTTCTCAACAATAAATAATATCTCTACATAAGATAGTGAAGGATTTCTGAGGCATATAATCAGTTTTATTTTTGAATTTTTAGCCTTTGCACCCTCATGTTCAAATTAAAATCTCATTTAACTACACATGAAGCTATTTCACAAGGTGATCCACACATTGATGTAACAAGGACCATATAGCAAAGAATAGAGCTGTCCTAAATAATCAACTCAGCTTTCCAAGTAAAGTCCAATGTGGTATTCCATCTTTGCTTCAAATCCTTCTACAAATATTGACTTCTGGAAGAATAATTAATAACCTAAAGATTTTAATTAATTTGAATATGGAGACCTTGAAAAATATGTGCTCACTTTGGGCCCAAATCCAAACTTTTATCTTCTCCTTCCCAAGTAAATAGGCTTAACTCCAACTATTAATAAGTATCCAAAGTTAAATAAAGGAGGAAATTCTCATGGGAAACTTAAATATATCTTTCGGCAAACTAGTTTAACAGGGTTAAAATATATATTACTTATACACTTTAAATGTACAACTTTTCTATAAGTATGTATTTATATGTACAATATCTATATATTTAGTCTAAAATTGAACATTTTAAATTTCAAATGAATCGATATTTAATGGTGATAAATTTATCAAAACAACAACATTTTAGCATTAAAGTAGGACTCTAGCTATAGTTACTTAATTATGAATAATAAAAAATATTAGGAAAGGAGGAAAGAGAGAGACAAGCAACATCTGAGAGAGAAAGAGATAATGCACTTTTTTATTGATTTGGGAGAAAAAAGCTTTTAAAAAATTCAATTTGTAAAAAAAATGAATATATATTAAGAGGAGAGAGACGAGTGTGGTTGCGAGGGCGAAGAGAGAGGCGAGTGAGATTGAGAGAGGAAGGAAATAGTATTATATTTTATATTTATTTTGCATTGCATTTTTCATTTTTTTTGTATCAATTGTATTCAAAATATAGCGAAATGTATTTAGTATTTATATTACATTGTATTATGCATTTATTTTGTATCAATTGTATTTGAAATACAATAAATTATATTTTGTATTTATTTTACATTGTATTATGTATTTATTTTGTATCAATTGCATTCGAAATATAATGAATATAATTGTATTCGTCATCTCTTTGATTGGATACAAAATACATTTGACATGGAAGACGATTGCATATTACAAATACAATTGCTACAAAAAATATATAATACATTTTTTCGAATACAATTGAAATTATATCTGATTTAATGTCTCGGCAAATAAAAAATTACGTAGAATGCCCATCAAATATAGTGATCTTGATCTTTTGTCGTCCATAAGAAAAGTCTTATAAAAGTGTCCTTTTTTCAATTTAAGTTGAATCAAACTACATTTTTTGTGAGATATTTTTATAATATATTTCTTGTGAGGGACAAAATATCAACATCGGAGAAATTTTTGAACATAGTCCTCTCGCAAAAGGGTCATTAATGCAAACAATCCCAACAAATACAACCAAATAATTACATAGAATGTCCACCAAATATAGTGGTCTTAATATTTCGTCCTTCGTAAGAATAATCTTACAAAAATATTTTTTTTCATTTTAATTGAATCAAACTACATATTTTGTAAGACATTTCTTAGGGGGCAAAACCTAACCAAACACAACGGGTAAAAAAGCCCAATAAAAAAAGGAAGTAAAGCAACAATGGCTTGCTAATCAAGTTTAACGTCGGAAGAAGAGAAGGAAAACTTAATAATTTTCAGTTCATACAAAATCTCAACAAGAGTTTCTGAATTTGTAACAAATCTCAACAAAAATGTTTCTTACTAGGTAAAATTTGCATTTGTTTGGAGCTTAATCTACGTTTTGCTTTTTTCAATTAATTCAGAAATTGAATGATTTCGTTTTTTGTCCTCTTTAATTTTGGAAATCGGGTGTGAAGAACTGAGTACGATAGAGGTGTTAACACTTTCTCTCCTGAAGGCCGATTGTTTCAAGTTGAATATGCTATTGAAGCTATCAAGGTAGAATTTTTGATTTAAACACTTTTTTTTTCTTTTTGAAGTGAAAATAGCTGATGGATATTTTTTGGTTTTCTGATTTTGAAATTACGTTTTTTTGAAGTTGGGTTCAACTGCGATTGGATTAAAAACTAGGGAAGGAGTTGTTCTTGCTGTGGAGAAACGCATTACTTCACCACTTCTGGTTTGTAACACTTGTTTCCCTTTCCCTTGGGATGTTTCTAACTTTCTATTGTACTTCTATATGGTTAATGATTACGTTCATGGGTTATAGTTGGATGGGAAGTTCCATTTTTATAGAAATAGAATGGTGGTTGAACTTCACCAAATAAATTCTCCATAACACAATTATATTCGTACATCTCTCTGTGTGACTTTGTGGCTGCTCATTTTATCTGAAATTTTCTTAATTGACATCGACGATGAAACAATGTTTTTTTTTTCTAAATATAAATTGTACAAATATGTAATGGTCAGTTTATGAGGAAATAACAGATCATGTTTTAATATGGTTGGAATTGTGATCTATGTGAAAGAATGTTGAGGCGTTATACAGCCTAAATTTCCTCTAATTCCATTGATGAAAGTTGTAAGTTCATTGATGGGAAAAAGTAAAACCTTCTTTCCGTCAGAAGGCAATGCCAACCCTATATGCCTCTATTCTGAAGTCTCTCTTTCCGTGTGTGACCATATCACTGGTGCCTAACTATACTTGGTTTGTGCTAACTGTTAATTAGCCCGGTCTAGTGATTAGTATATCATTGGTAATACCTACTTACCTAGTGGATTTTTACAGTTAAACTTGGGGCTCTCTTCAGGCACATCCGATAAAATTGGAAAAATACAGTTAAACTTGGTGGCAGAATCTACACGACGTCTAGATCAAGAATTAGAAAAGCTACAGACCGATTTCCTGTTTGTTCATTCTTATCTCTTGTTTATTGTCTGCTTGGCTATGATTCAATTTATGTACTTGGTTGGTTCATTCAAAAAATAGAGAACATGCTATTCTCCTGAAACTTCAGTTTATTTTGTGTATTGTTCGTTCGTGACAGAGTTTGATATTCTTATAGGAGCCAAGCAGTGTGGAGAAAATTATGGAAATTGACGAGCATATTGGTTGTGCAATGAGTGGATTGATAGCTGATGCACGAACTCTTGTGGAACATGCACGAGTTGAAACTCAGGTATTTAGGGCAATATTTTTTACCTTCAAGTATTTATGTAATAGTGGTACATTGCTGATTTAGTGTCATTGTTTTGTCCTCCCTTTCCCTTTTATAGAACCATAGATTCTCTTATGGTGAGCCCATGACTGTTGAGTCCACTACACAAGCTCTCTGTGATTTGGCCCTGCGATTTGGTGAGGGTGATGAAGAATCTATGGTGAGAATTGAGATCCTTTTTACTTTATTTAGTACTTTTTGTTTCTCTCTGAACAACTATCATTCAGTTAAAAATTACCGATGTCTAATTTTGTAGGAAGGATCATTTTCATTTTCTAATATTATCTTTTGCAGTTCCATATTTGTTTTAATTAAAATTTGTTTAGAAAAAAACAGACGACTTTAAATGAAGTGGAATTTAGCTTCTAAGCTAGTTATGGTAATTTCATCGAGTGAATAAGTAAAATAAATATAAACCAACAACTTCTTCATGTGAGATAAGGTGAAAATAAATATAATTAGTCATAGTTCTTGTTCTCTTCCCTCTGTGTCATGCTAAAGGACCTGTGCATGTATCTCAAGTGCTTTCCAATATTGCCTGTGCTGACTTTAGAATGAAAAGGTTACTGATCACTATAATGATCAATGTGAAGATAGTTAGGCAGTGGTCATCTTTATATTTGTCTATTTCTCAGTTTGTAGTTGAATTTCAAATGCACTTATATATGCCAGCTGGGTAGTGATAGATCTAGAGGCTGGCTGTTGAGTCTGAGACCTTCTTAGGTGCTAAGGCTTAGGATCATAATTCATCAGCTGCATTAGTGCATGTGCTCTTCTCTTTACATTCTACATTCTAAGGAAAAATGATGCATGATTAAACTTTGCTTGTAAAGAAATCATAAAGTTAAAATGGTGATTCTATATAGTGTAAGCTGGACAAAGTTGTTTTAGCCTGTTTGGTTATCTTGGAGAAAATGAAGGGGGAGAAGGGAAGTGGGCAAAGGGTTACTTATGATAATCAGTTTGTTAATTAAGTTGTTTATGGATAAGATATAATGTTATCATGTATGAATTAATCTGTTTGAAATTACCTGATTAATTATGATCATATTTTGTGGTGTGGATTTTGCTCTAATGGATTTTCTTGTATTTATCTAGTTTCTTCATTTCCCTTTTTTATTTCATTACTACAACAACAACATACCCAGTGAAATCCCACAAGTGGGGTCTGGGGAGGGTAGAATGTACGCAGACCTTACCACTACCTAAGTAGAGAGGCTGTTTCCTGGGAACCCTCATCTCAAAACCCATACGCAGAAAAACCACTACCTAAGTAGAGAGGCTATTTCATTACTATTCTAAAAATATGATGTCTGGAGAATATGAGTGTTCTTGAAGAAGTTTGTCAGCAAAATAGACGTTCTTCCATAGTTGTTATAGTTAACTTACTCATCAGCAGGAATAGAGTTTCCCTTATTGTTATGTTTGAGTATTGTAAAGTCAGATCTTCTACCTTGATGCACTGATGGTCTATCTCGTTTGTTTTATGCAGTCCAGGCCTTTTGGTGTGTCCCTTCTCATTGCTGGTCATGATGAGAATGGTCCTAGCTTGTAAGTCTTGAAGCTCTTCTATGATAGTATTGGAAATTGAAACTATGGTATTTTGTTTCCAATATTTTCTTTCTTGGTATTGAATCAAATCTGATAGAGCTGCTAGAATATCAGCTTTCAGAAACTTCCTTCTCCGTAAATTGCCTTTGAATACTACTTTGCCTTTGTCTAAGTTGGACTTATGCATATTGGATCTCAAAAAAACAATTTAAAATATTCAACTAGAAATTATATTGCATCTCAGATGTATAAATGCTAAATCTCATGGAAAAAACGCCATTACACTTTCTTTGACAAAACTCTTTTTCACTTATTTGCCCTTGTTTTCTATAAATCTCATCAAGTCACTCTAATATAAACGAATCATCTTAATATAGTATTTAACGTTAATGTTATATTTCTGATGGATACGCTTTTTTTAATGTAAAATGAATTCTGTCTCAATTAGTTGAAAAATTCTTTCATGTTAATTGAATATTAAGCACTTAATATATTATTCCCTCTAGTCCATACTAAGTGAATTGTCGGGGTACGGCATGCACCTTAACAAAAATATATAAAGACATAAATCAAATGCTACTTTCCATTATTACCCTTTTAATTATTCCCAAACAATTCTCCTAGAAAATGTAAAGTAGTTAAGAATCTCATTAAATGAAGGGTAAATATGGAAAAAAGTCCCAAGAATTCTCTTGAACCTTGAACAATTCACTTGTTTGAACTATGAAAAAATCCCTACACAATGTACTTAAATATGGACCAGAGGGAGTACTAGTTTTTCCTTGCTTCTGGTGTCCCTTCCCCTCCATGTATACTGAAGAAGTCAAATGATCACATTCCTGGAAATGATTCTGCCAGCTGGCCATGTTAAATTGGGATTTTCGTGGTATGAACTGCCAAAATCAGACTTCTGATTGTATTTGTTTTTTCCTAAGAGTAGAACTGGATTCAGAATTTCATGAATATACTTTCAACACTACACATTTTATTCAAGTATTCGGGTCCTTATTACTTCCTACCCTGATTGTGGGTATCAAGGGACATAATTTCTAGATACTAAATATTGGTCAATTTTGATGCACAGGTACTATACAGATCCTTCTGGTACATTCTGGCAATGCAATGCTAAAGCTATTGGGTCAGGTTCTGAAGGTGCTGATAGCTCTTTGCAGGAGCAATATAACAAGGTATCTAAGTTTTCTTATTTTTCTAGTGAAATCATGTCCAATACTTATTGTCATAATTTCGGTCCAGTCTGCCGCAGGCTGTAGGGAATGATGTTGCTAGTGGAAGATTTAATAAATAATAGGTCCAGTTCTTCTTTGTTGGCTATCATTTCAATTGATTGGATGTTTGAATGCCAGAGAATTCATGAGGTCCTCATATATAAAGTATCTTCTGGGGAAGCCCGAGAAGTAGAGGAGGGTTTCCACCCTTCTATTTTCTCCCTAAATAGCTCAGGTTCAAACATTATGTCCGACCTTATTAGTTCGAGTAGCTAGTTCTGTTGGTGATGCGCTCACCCACTTGTATGCTTCCAAACAAGCACACCATCTTTCGGACCTCCAAAAATAAATGTGTGTGGAATTGAGTATTCAAGAAATTTCGTGTCCTATAACTATTGTCCAGTCTGCAGCAGCTTGCGGTGGTTTGATGCTATCAGCCGCCTTCAACCCCCAACACCACTCCCCTCTTCTCTTCCTCCAGTAGAGGAGAGTAAATCACAATCATAAATTTAATATTGTAGGTGGCACGTGGCTATTTCTGGAATAGCAATGCTGGTTGCTGGAGTTTAGCTTTCATATAGTTCTTAAAACTGATCTAAAAGTCGATATCTACTTTTTATGCAGGAACTTACCCTTAAAGAGGCTGAAACCATAGCACTTACCATTCTTAAGCAAGTGATGGAAGAGAAGGTAAGCTTCATGATACTTCTATTTTCATGATTTTCCTTCTTTGTTTCTGAAAGAGCTCCCACTGTTTGACTCAGGTGACTCCCACTAATGTTGATATTGCAAGGGTTTCTCCAACTTACCATCTATACTCACCATCGGAGGTGGAAGAGGTTATCAGCCGCCTATGAGAAAGTGTGTGATCCCGCTCGTTAATGATATTTTTCTTTTATGACAAATGCTTGTTTGCAGCCCTGGACTTTATTGGATTGTATTTCCCCTTCTTCCAGGGCTGGGAATTGATTCAGACAAGTGTTTTCTGTATTCTAATTACATTATTTGCTTAAGAATTTAACAATATTTTGGTCTTGGTTTCTTTCTGTACAAGGTCATATACGTGCATGTTCTGAACCTCATTGGTGTCTTTTCGCGTTCCATTTCGATTTTTTTTTTTCAATTTATTGAGTTAGTAGGATTTTCATTACACGAGGGGTTAAAGTGTTGTGAAACCAAGAGACAAATATATATATTTTCGTAGGGGGTTTTGAGATGAAGGTTTCCAGGAAACAACTTCTCTACTTCTATGAGGTAGTGATAAGGTCTGCGTACATTCTATTCTCCCCATACTTCACTCGTGGGATTTTACTGGGTATGTTGTTGTTGTTGTTATATTAATCGGGTTTCAAGGAACAAGTACAATATTATGTAGTGTTATTATATGAATAGGGGTTTCACTTTTCTTGAATGAAATATTTATAAATTCTTATTATGCAGTGTTATTATATGATAAGATTTATTTTGGTGCACTATTAGTGTACCTAATTTTTACACCATCAGGTTATATTGACCTGCTATTGTAGGTTACCAAGAAGTATTTCTTTATAATATTTATTTATTTACTTATATTTTTAAAAAATAAACACAATTATTTTTTTCTCTTTCTTTTCTACTTCTCTCCGTTCCACCCTCTCTCTTTCTCTTTGGCAAATAGTTTAGTTTTTTTTTTTAAATTGACTTCTTCCATGACAATCTAATTATCTTTTTTCTTAATTGTTCTACAAGCATATACATTCATTTCTTTCTCCTTCACTATGTAGTCTTTTTGTACATTCTTATTTCAATATATAAAAATTATATTTTTATACCTATAGTCAAAGCTAACCTTTTTATATATTTTTTAATTTTGTTTATTGATTCTAGGATTTGTATTTTTTTCCACAAATTTAAGTATTTTTTGAAGCGTTCGTTTCATTTTTCTATTATTGTATTTTTCATAGAAGACCAACAATCTCTTCAAAAACTCCCCACATCTTCCATCTCTTTCAAATCTTTATTTTAATTACATATTTTATTAGAATTATTATTATAAATATGAATATTATAAATTAAATTTTTTTAAAAATAAAATGAAAGATGAACAGAATAATTTAAGAAAAACAAAAGGAATAAAAATAAGAAGGCCTCAAAATTATTCAAATGTTACTACAAAATAATATAGATAATTATGTATTTATTGTTAGTATTAACTGATAATTTTTATTAAGTACTTTGTTGTCAATCTTTTATCAATCATTATGTATATATTTTTAAAAGTTTATTATTTTCTTAATACAGTTGATGTGATTATAGTTAGAAGTTGTAGGCAAATTATATCAAATAATTAAATTTAAAAAGATATTTCTTTAATTTTGAATATCTTCTAAAGCGTAATAATTGACCTATTTTATTTTTATTCAAGTAATATGAAATATTATAAAAGTAAAAATGATATTCTAATTGATATACTCAATCAGGTGAAGTTTTAATTTTATTTTTAAATATTTTGACTATTTTTAGAATATTTTAGTAGTTCTTATAAAAATTTACTCCTTGAAAAAGTTTTCAAAAGTATAATCTGTAAAAACTTATCTAAGTACAAACATTTGGTAATGTTGTGTAATGTACAATAACTTATATATGACTATTTGTGTTTTGTGAATTATTAGAGAAAATATTATATTGATAATTTAAAAAAAATAATCATCAAATTATAATTAACTATCATTTATCTTAAAGATTTATCACAATAAATTATAAATAAAAAATTTTAAATAAATATAAGATCTCTTTTTTTTAAAATCGTTCTATTGAGCCACCTCTTTGTGGCTTATCCTTCTTTGTAAGCTCATTGTTTTCATAACCAAACCAATATGTTTCATCTTTGAAGATGCTAGATTAATATGTATGGTGTATGTCTAAACACATTCCAACAGGGAGGCTAGACTCTTTTAGAATCAAATCGTGTAGATAAATATATTTGGTGTTTATCTAGTTTAATCAAAATAAAATATTTAATTATCAAAATTTAAAGATTGATAATATTCAATGTCTTTTTATTTTCTATGAATTAAATAGAACAGTTAAAAAAATTATCTGTGTTTCTTTATTATTTTGCAGGTTCTTTATTCTTTCTTTCCAACAAAAGTAAAAAAATAATATACAAATTCATTTACAAAATTTGCAAGTTTAGTTTCATGAATTTTTCTACAAAAGAAAAGCATAATATGATTTAAATTTACCCTTCATATTTAGAGTGGAACATCGCTCGATCCGATTAATTGATTTTCAATTTTAAATATATGCTAAACAAATAATTAATTCAAATAAGATATATTTTTTAATCAATTTTTGATTTATCACTTTCTGGTCCTTAATGGTTTGATTTTTGATTTAATCAATAAAAAAATTCTCATAAAATAAATACATTACTTTTCCAGCAATTTGACATGACAAGATAACAATGTAACTTTATAGAATGCTCATAAAATAGAAAGAATAATAACTAATATGAAAATAACTATAAAAGTACAACACAAATAAAATAGTTTGTTTCTCATTAACTCAAAGTTAACGTAAAGTGTGAATTGCAGGCTAGAGGGTAATGGTAGTAATAATAATTAGTAAAGTAGTGATATTAATATTTACACAAGTAAATTACTATAGTCTTAATGGGTTATCAATTTACCCAATAACTCAATATTAAAATATCAAAATTGAATCAATTACCCAATATTTTTTTTTATAAAATCATTAAAAATTCATTAACCCAATAGCAATTAATTAATAACATTTTTTTGTTTGATTTATTGATCGATTCGATTTATGAACATCCTACTCATTTTTAGGCACATTGTGATAGTCATCGAGATTTTGGTTAATGTAGGCGTTTCAAAGCTAAGGAGGTTTTAGTTGGACGAACAGAGGAAGAGTGACCGGACTCGATGAGATTCCGGTAGATTTTTAGAAGAGCACGACCTAGGATGGTTTGGATTGGTTGACCAGGTTGTTTAATGCTATTCTGAAGACTGCTAAGATGCTAGATGAATGGAAAATGAGTACAATGGTTCCATTGTACAAGAACAAGGACGATATTCAAAATTGCGATAGTTACAGGGGCATCAAGTTGCTAAGCTACACTATAAAAGTTTGGGAGAGAGTGGTGGAAGTGAGAGTGAGAAAAATAGTGTCTATTTTAGAAAATCAATTCGGATTTATGCTGGGGTGAAACAACTCATCTTATTTGGAGATTAGTAGAGAAATATTGGAAAAGAAAGAACGACCTTCATATGGTATTTATTAATATTGAGAAGGCCTATAACAGAGTTCCGAGGGATATCCCATGGAGGTGTCCAGAGTTGGAAGGTGTTTCAATGGTGTATTTGGGTGATAAAGGATATGTATAACAGAGCAATTACTTTGACCAATAAATTTAAAATTATTTTTATAAAGCAACTAATACTTTAGTGAGCTTTTTTTTTTGGGGGGTGGGGTGGGGAGGGGTCCCACCCAGTACCTAAGTTGGTGTTTGATTAATTCAAACGAAAGTCCTCACATAGGGAGGTAATACTAAGCTTTTAAAAGTGTTTCTTAGTATTTTTAGGTTCCTTGGTGTATGCTATTTGTAGATGACATGTACTAACTGATGAGACTCGGGATAAAGTATTGATAGATTGGGAGTTTGGAGACATATTTTGGAATCTAAGGGTTCAAATTGAGCAGAACTAAAACAAAATACTTCGCGTGCAAATTCAATGTGGACATTGAAGTGAAGCTTGCCACTTAATCTATTTACAAGAGAGAAAGCTTTAAGTATCTTGGGTCCATCATCTAGGGTAGTGGTGATATCGATGATGATGTCACACATCGTACTGGGGCAACATGGATGAAGTGGAGACTTGTCTCTAGAGTATTATGTAACAAGAAGATACCACTTAAGCTTAATAGTAAGTTTTACAGGATGGTTGTTAGGCCATTGTTGCTATATGAAGTGAAGTGCCGGACAGTCAAAATCTCACATATCCAGAAAGTGCAAGTAGCAGATATGAGGATGTTGAGATGGATGTGTGGATATGTCAAGAGTTATAAGATTAGGAATAAGACCATTTTGGATAAGTTAGGGGTGACATCTGTGGCAGACAAGAATGGGGGAAGCGAGATTGCGATGGTTTGAGCATGTGCAGAGAAACAGTGTCGATGCTCCTATTAGGAGGTGTGAGAGGTTGGATTTAGGAGTTACGCGGAGTGGTAGAGGCATATCAAAAAAATATTGAGGGGAGGTGATTAGACAGGATATGACTCAACTCTATATTACCAAGGACATGACCTTATAGAAATGAGTTGAGGTCGCTTATTAGGATGGAAGGTTAATAGGCTGGTAGGGATAGGATGATGTCTAGCCTTATGGTATAATATGTTAGTAGGATTAGTCGTGTATTTGTGTCTTCATATCTTATGTTGTTTATTGTATGTCTTATATTTGTTTCTTTGTTGTATTTATATATTATCACTTGCTTTTTGCTTTAGTCATTTCTCTTTCATATCTTGTATCTTTTGTTTTTGGGGCCTAATATTTTTGTGAGCTGAGGGTTTTTCAGAAACAACCTCTCTATCTCTATGAGGCAGTGGTAAAGTCTGCGTACGTTTTACCCTTCCCATGCCGCATTTGTGGGATTCCACTGGGTATGTTGTTATCGTTGTTGTTTACTCTTTCATATAAATCATTAATGGAGGTCTAAATCTGAATGGTTTAAACATTAGACCATTAAGTGTATTTGTTTTATTAAGATTTAAACACTTTATGGGTTGGATAGATCTTAATATCATGAAGAAGTATTCTTGTGTTGATAGTATTCATTATCATTCTAATCTATAATCACTAGCTGCCACTACTAACCACCTTTGTCATCACAACCACTTACACCACCAGTATCAACCACCATCCACCAACTACCTTTGTTATCACAACGACCAACAACACCATTCTCAATCATCATACTGTCATTTACCATCAACCACCTCTATCATATAATCACCAACACCATCGTTATCAATCACCATTACTGTCATTTGCCTGAGACGGATCTATGTATTGATTTGGGATATATATGTATTAAAGTTTGTATAGATATAAAGCATGACATTCAAAATAACAAAGTAAACTCATACGTTGATGCTAAAATATCAAGTATTTTTTTTCTAGGCTTTGAGTTCAAATCTTAAACTAAGCAATTTTTTACAAATTAAGCCTGAAAATTCTTTTACAAAAATCTTGTGGAAGGGTAAAATTGAGCACTTAAATCTCTCCTATTCAAATGTTTAAACAAACCAACTAGCCAAAACAATTCAAATATGACAATGTTGATGCTAAAACATATTTATACTATAATTAAAATTTTAAAATCAACTTATTTTTTCAAAAATTATTTTTATCAAAAGTACTTTAAAAGATAAATACTTTTGATGAGAATAAATTTACTTTGACGAGAATAAATTTACTTTGACCAATAAATTTAAAATTATTTTTATAAAGCAACTAATACTTTAGTGAGCTTTTTTTTTTGGGGGGTGGGGTGGGGAGGGGTCCCACCCAGTACCTAAGTTGGTGTTTGATTAATTCAAACGAAAGTCCTCACATAGGGAGGTAATACTAAGCTTTTAAAAGTGTTTCTTAGTATTTTTTTTTAATCTACATTTCAAGGAAAAAATATTTCAAATATGATTTTTTTAACTCTCTAAGAATATTTACTTTCTCTTAAACATTGATCCCTATTTTTGTCTAAAAATATATTTTTTGGGGGGCTAAACAAAGTATTAACTATCTCCAATATAAATTTTGAATGACACCCCGAACCTCAAAATCTTGAATTCATCTCTGTCGTCTGCTATCAACCATCTTTGTCATCACAACCACCAACATTGCTAACTAATTCATACTATCAGCTGTTACCCCACTTCTCCACTATCAGTATGATTAAACCACAATGATTAACAAAATAATGTATTCCATTATATATTTAAAAATTACATAAAAATATCATAAATCACTGCAAGCAACAACTTATAATATTTAAAAATTAGATAAAAACTTTAGTTGACTATTAAAATTCTATAGGTGTCACATGAATTTAACCAAATGGAACAACATATATTATTTAAAAATTATATAAAAAATACTATAAATTATAATAATTAACAACTTAAAGTATATTTTTAAAAAATATAAAAAACTTGATCGACTCTTCAAATTTTATCTATATCACATAATTATAAATTAAAATATAAAAAATATATATATTAAACTCGGACTAACATATACTCTTATATCCAGTGTACTAATAAGTAGTTTCACCAAAGAAATGAAGATGCAAACCACAATGAACAGCCAAATAAAATGTATGAGTATTTTAAGCTTACATTGCTTTTCTTTAATAAATAAGTTGCCTTAAGCGATGGAATTAAATGAGATTCCTCGACCTTAATTAGAGATAATTTACGTGTTATTCTCTTTGTCTCATATTAATTAAATTTGTGAGGTTATGCACATATTTTAAAAAAAATATTCAAAGACAATTTACACCATACTTTTCAATATTGCTCTTTGTGAAATCATAAATATATAGTATAATTTATCTCTTAGAAAATATAAAACTTCAATAAATGAAAAAGCAAATATGGAAAAAGTTTCAAATATTCTTTTTTAATTTTGAACAATTCAACTATTTTGAATATTGAAAAAAATCTCAAAAAATTCAATTAATTTGAAACGGAGGGAATATTACGTAGGCTCATATGTGAACCTCTAGGAATTAATGACCACCCTATCACTAATATTTGCAACGCAAACAACTGATCAAAAATTCGAACTTATTTTTTCATAATCCATTCATTAAGATTAGAATTAACTAGAACTATATTGAGAAGCACAAATCACACAATTGAAGTTGAAAAACGAACCGCAACGATAACAATGGAGAGTCGTTTTTTTTTCCCTTTAATAAATTGGTCGTACACAAGGGTAAATTGAATTAGTTAGGTGGGTTTTGGGGGGGGTGTGAGCGAGGTAGGTGGGAGAGAGTTAATTGGTCAAGAAAATAATAATTATATTCTTGATAGGGATGTGAAAAATTAAACTAACGGATAAATCTAACAAAAAAAAAGGTTATTGGTTTATTATTATTGGGTTATTAGGTTAATGAGTTTTTAATGGTTTTATATAAGATAAAATATCGAGTTATCGGTTCGATTTTGGTTTTTAGTAGTAATTTACTATTTTACCCTACCATAAATATTAAAATTTTACTTAACACTATATCAATACTTGTAAGTCATGTATTTACTTGATTTTCAACGTATAATCTTATGTCAATGAAGTCAATTAGAATATGAGGCTAAATATTGCATATTGTTAAGCTTATGTACTCAACAGATGTTTTGTTCACTTCTGATTGATTTAGACGTCATATCATAGTGTTCATTTGGGATAGAGTATTATCTATTCATGAAGCCTATTTTATTAAATCAGGTGGGCGTTGTAAAACTAGACAAATAGAAATATATGTTCATCATTTTTTCAATTCCTTATCTGTCTCATTCTAGTTTTTGTATCACATTGTTTCATTGTATCTCGTAAAATTGTTAAAGAGGTCATATATTTATTTTATGAGTACTCTCTTATTGGGTAACTGAAACCGAACCGTTATAAAAGAATTATCTTATTATTTTATTACTGATTTAGCATATTTAAAAATTAAAAATTTAATAAATTGACCTGATAATACATAGACCCG